>JASAMX010006792.1:0-22771 GCA_030248175.1 Microlaimidae sp. YZB2_3
TGCTTTTAAACTAATTTTAAACCTACATAGTTTTTTTAATGTTGTGCTTGTAAAACTATTCAAAACCTAAAATTTAATTTTAAAAAGTCCATTCCAAACTTTTAAATTAAGCATTTTCTGTAATTGAAACATTAAAAAACTGGGAAACAAGCGCGCCAGCAGCGCCGAAGCGGCAAAAAACTAAAAATCCCCAAAAACTGTTTTTGCTTTTGCAATATTTAAAAAGTATTTAAGAAATTTTGAAGAAAAGGGGTCGAGATTATGAACCAATAAATATTTGAAATATTTTAAACCGTAAAATATACTAGTCGCTTGCTGTTTCTCAATTTTCCCTCTACATATGATTGGCGCTAGTAGTTATGTACCCTGTTCCTAACACTAAAAAACCTTTATTCCGAACTAAAGGCAAACCAAACGTAGCTGGAACAGTGTTTTCATGTGTTCAATAAACAACGTATTCTGTTTTATATCACAAAATAAGAATTATTTCTAAACTATCACATTTAAGTTGATTTCTAAGTCAAATGGTCATCGCCTTGCTGATAGGCTGCTGATGACGTTAGTGAGCGACAAGAGCTGGAATGGTGATTTGTGTGGTCACTTAATGGGGGGCATTTTTCAGCAACTAACAATTACAGCCTATTTCGACAAGATTTCATCTTAAGTATATTTGCAAGCGGTTACTGTATTTTGGTTCAAATTTGTTTATTCTAGTAAAAAAACATTATGCAACAGATAAAACCAATAATCACTAACAGAATTATTTGTTCAAAATGCGATAAAATTTATGCATACAAAATAAAAACACACAATACTAAAAAACACGATTTACTAGAATATGATTGAAAGGCTTGATTATATAAGCCCTGAAAGGAATCGTGGTTTAACGATTTTTTACAAAATAATGTAATTATTTTAGAAATCGTCTTCCCCAAAAAAAGAATTCCATGTTAGAAAATATTTTATTAGAAGAACTGTTATGGTTTTCAAAGCCGTTGTTTTCTTTTTTTTTTATTTAATAAGATTAATTATATTTTAACACTAGCCTTCCCCGACGGGCCCGAAAAATGATTTAAAAATTTTCCTTAGAGTCGAGGAACGTTCTATCCGACTGCGCCACATAACCAACTGCTTAAATTTTCTAAACTAGCCTTGAAAAATGTCAAGAGCAGGAAAAGGGGCAAGATTTTTCTCCGGGCGTATGTTTAGACAGAAAAGATGTGGACTAGGCTGAGATGGACATTATGTGGACTATAGAAAATTTGCATTTCGTTTGGGCACCTGCTCACTAAATAAAAAATTCTACCATATGATAATGATTTGTTTATACATTGATCTAATCACACAGCATTGTTGCATGTTTTTTAGTTTGATAAAATGTCAATTTAAAAAATTAGACTCACAGCAATCTTTGACAAGCGCGAAATCGCCACTTTTTCAATTAGAAGATTATATTTGTATGCGTAAAAAACAACTATAAATTTGAAAAAGTGGCGATTTCGCGCTTGTCAAAGATTGCTGTGAGTCTGATTTTTTAAATTGACATTTTATCAAGCTAAAAAAACATGCAACAATGCTGTGTGATTAGATCAATGTATAAACAAATCATTATCATATGGTAGAAATTTTTATTTAGTGAGCTGGTGCCCAAAACAAATCCAAATTTTCTATAGTCCACATAGTGTCCATCTCAGCCTAGTCCACATCTTTTCTGTCTAAACATACGCCCGGGGAAAAATCGCCCCTTTTTCCTGTTCTATTCTTAGAGCATTTTTCAAGGCTAGTCTACCACTTTTTTTGAATTAAATTAATATGTTTATAATCATTCCGTTGCCGAGATATAATTTTTTAAATAAAAAATAAGAATAAGAAGAAGAGGAATTTAAATTACAAACTTTACCCACGTTGTTGCACTCCAGACAAAGTCTACCTACGCTCTCTAAATATAGTTGGCGCGATGCCGAGCGCCACATAATAAGATGATGAACATGAATTACAAAATTTACTCACGTTCTCTAAGTATAGTTGGCGCGGTGCCGTGGATTAAATTGCAGTGTGGCATCCCGCACCACCGATAATTACCGGCGCGTGGCACTCCCGCGCCACCGACGCTTATTATTATTTTTTAATAAATAAAACTTTGAATTAATTTTGTCATCAGTAAATGCAAGAATTTAAAAACACTACTCTGTTGTTTTTTCCGTTTTCCGCGCGGTTGAAGCAGATGGCGCTGGGAACTGGTTCCGTTCCCGCCACCAATTAAAACCCGTCTCCTTTTTTTGTGCGGTTTCTATGAGGGGATGATGGTTGTCTGCTCTGTACAACCCTTATTGTTGCCAAAAGGCTGTTATTGTGCGGTTGGTAGTTTTTATTTGTCTATTTTTCAAATTTTCTATTTTGATCAATAAATCGATAACAAGGACCTAAATGAAAAAAGTGCTTCCTAAGAAAGTTGCGTAATTCCTTCTTCTTTCTTATGAGCCCATGTTTATTTTTGATCAATCAGTAACGAATGAGGAATATCGTTTTTAAGGATGGAGCGTTGGAATAATAATAATAAGAAGAAGAAGAAGAAGAAGAAGAAGAAGAAGAAGAAGAAGAAGAAGGTTCTGAATTTTAAAATTTACCCACGTTCTCTAATTATGGTTGGCGCGGCGCCACGGGGCTAAATCGCCCCGTGGGCTCCCGCGCCACCCATGAAGAGGTTTATAAACCCACGGCCTTTATTAAATCTAAAATATGCACAGACAACAGATTAATAGCACGATAGCTATTATGGCAGTTTAAAAATCATATATTTAAAAAACATATATTTATTTGGAGCTTTAAATTTCACCAGATTAAATTAAATCCACGTTTCGCCGCAATTTTGAAAAAAATAACCCCCTGTTTTTTACAGAAAATCGTATATTAAACCATAAATACAAAAATATTTTCATTAATTTTTACTTACGTAAAAAAAGGGTAACGGTGCCTCTTTATTGGAAGTATTGTTATAAGTAAATACTGAGTAGTAAATATTTTTAAGGGTTTAAAAAAAATTCGTTGCAATTTAAATTTAATATCAATTATTTCAACTACTACTAATAATATAATGAATACGCACTTTATAATCGTGGTATTTCTGCCTTTTTAACACTCATATTAATTTTTTATGAAAATATTTCTGTATTTCGCGAGATCTCGTATGACAAAAATCGCGATTTTCCATACTTAAGAAAACTGTCTGGAGAGTCCTTAACAATGGTTCAAAACAAAAAAAAACTTGTCAAAGTAGCACTTTCAATGCTTTTTGGGGGTAAAAAACCACACCTGGGGCGGTCCACTAAACGCGTGCTGACTAGGTGTTATGTTACCACGTTGTTTAAAACTCTTTATAATATTTTAATTTCTGGGTTTTTCCTCAGGAAATCTTATTTAACTCTTTGTCTGCATGGCATAAACTCATATTTTATCAATTTTATGCATATTTGTTATAAATCCTAGCTAATAAGGCAATAACCCCTAATTAATGGTTAGAAAAACTCATAACTACGGGTTAAGGCTTTATTAGGTTTTATTTAAAACAATTATGCATAAAATTGTGTAAATATTAATTTATCCCATAAAAAAGTCACATAACATATCTTGTGAAAAAATACCAAAATTAAAACATTATCAAAAGATTTTTAAACAACGTGCTAACTTAGCACCTAGTCAGGGCGCGTTTAGTAGATCGGCCCCTGTGACTTAATCAATAATATTCAATTAATAGTCTTTGACACTGTCACAAAAACAAATACCGTGTGTTTTTTTATAAGAAATTAAGAAGAATTAAATAAAATAAATCCGACAACATAAAAAATTAAATTACGAGGTAGAAATGTACGCATAACACGAATTATTGACAACAAACTGGTTTCGTTAATAGCTAACATAATTGTAAATATCAAACATCGGAAAACTAAATTATAACGTACAAAAAACAATATTTTATAAAGTGTTACGATGGAAATTCCAATGTACAGAAAGGTCTCCAAGAGGATTTCGCATAAGAGTCAGGATAAAAACGGACATCAAAAAATAATGACGAAAAATTTTTCAGGGAAAATTATTTCATTCATCTCAAAGAAAAAGCGTTTTTAGCTAAATATGATCAATTTGTGGCTCATCTGTTATTTTTGGCTATATATAATTTGGTGGGTTTTCGAATTGCTCACAAAAAATCAAAATGCTATAAATTGCCCACTTTGCATCTTTTTGGTTTTCGAATTGCCCAGTTTTAATGATAAAACCAAATGATAAAACACCTCAATAATACATTAATTTTATTATTGTAAAATATTATCATTTTTAAATAACTATAAAAAAGCATGCCAGCATGATCACACTGATAAAATTTTTAAAATATCATAATCATGTCCTTCATTCTTCCTATTATATTTATTTGATCGCAGGTCCCAGCGGCTTTAATCGAAAAAATCTGTGTGAATATTCTGTTTATGATTTATATTATTCTTGAGTTTTAACGATAGACACGTAAAATTTTCTAACGTTGTTTATGAACGCATTGCTTGCCATGGTCATTCTTGATCTTAAGTCCACATTCTTATCGCTTTTATAAAATCTGTTGTCTCAGTCTGGTGCTCCCGACCGTCTGTGAGAATGTGACTCACTTATCTGATTAATATCCCTTTAAATCTTGACAGCTCTGCTGCGATAGTAAACAATGTGGAAATAACATGTGGAAAATAAAAATGTGGCATTACGTAAATCTACTGGTGCCTTAGCTAAACTGTTAGGTAAAAATGTTAAGAATTCTTAAACAAATATTTTTTAGTAAAATCTTTCTATCAATGGCATATGGACTTGCAATTTACCCGGGGTTTCAAAAAGACAGACTTTTGTGAGATAAAGTACTTAAATCTGGACTCCAAATGATTTTCAAAAATTATGTCAATTCATATGAACACCTACAACATCTAAGTGGAATTCCTTCTATAGGATTAACTGCAGCAAGTTATCGAACAAGGCTCATTTATTCTTATCACCATGAGTTTCCAAATCTGCCACATGACTATTTCTATTTGACTGCAACCCATAATCTCAGAAGATTTCAACGTCTGCAAAATAATCGTCATGAATATGAACTTCCTACTTAGACTCTGAATCAATCAAACTTTTCTGTTTTAAGGCAAGGTATAAGACTTTGGAATAATGTAATTACAGATTTGTGTGAACTTATTGTCGCACGAGTGATTGTAGTTTTTGCATGATCTTTTTAGAAATATTCCTTTTTATAATATGATATAACCTTTTTACTTCTTTATATAATATTCCTTTATTATTATATTTATTTTTTGCAAATTTTGAAATACTTCAGCCAGTTTGTTTTTAGGGTGCCAATCGCCTATCTTCCATTGAAGTCACAAATCCTAATGGGACAAAAGCGGTTAGCGGGCTGACTTTTTGGTTTAATGTATTTCATATTATTCCACTTGTCTTTGTTTTGGTGCATACAAAATCAGTGCAATGTGTCTATTGCTTATGTGTGTCCCTGCTTAGTCAAAATAAAATACAATACAATACAACAAAAATAATAATAAAACATAATAATAATAATAATAAAAAAAAATAATAATAAAAAAAAAAATAATAAAAAAAAATTGATGGCTTCTACAATATTAGAATACTTCAAATTTTTTTAAGTATAAATAATTAAAGGTAAACCAAACGTAGTTGCAACAGTGTTCTCACGTGACTAATTTTACACGCCTACATGACTTTCATGCGGAGAAATTTGTTCGTTCACACAAATCAGCACTTTTTAGAAAATTCAATGCGCCTGTGCAAATTATAATTTATAAATCAAATGTTAAGGCTTCTCTTGATAGTTTTCACTGCAAAGCTTTTAGTAGTAAACCAATTGGAGAACATAGCAAAAATTACGGTTTTTTACTTGCATAAAAATTAATTGTGAATTATTAGTATTATATTTTAGAATATCCAAACGTCAAAAAACTCGACGGATTGACAAAACGCAGGAAACAAATCATTTTTTGTTTTTAATTTATGTGAATGAGATTTAAAACTATAAAAAGTCTAAAAAAATTATTAAAATGAAAATTTGGTTTCACGAGGGTTCGAACTTTTCACTTTCGTCAATTTGACTACGCCTTAACCAATTGGGCCACACACCCTCGCAGAATGAAGTTAGAAAACACATATATAAACAAATACTCTGTATTAAATCGAATTTAATTGGCTGATAAAGTGACGTCAGATTCTCGTGATTTGAGTGGTTATTTAATGAGGGAGATTTTTTAATCCAACGAACAACTGTTGCAGCTACATTTGGTTTACCTTTAGTACTTTTTCAAATTTTATGTTTAAAATTGAGATCTTATATACTTAGTATTATTCTCCTTGTACTCGGGTAATAAATAGTTTGTAATTTATTTGTATTTAATAAATACATACAAAAAACATGTGAAGATATAGAAAACTACGTTGATTCGGTCACTAGTAAGTTTCCGGAATTCGCTCCTCTTTTCTTAATTTTTTATGTTTAACAATAAGCTGCTCGATAAAACATGAAATATTTTGACTACTATAATATTTCGGTCGTGAATTTTTATTTATTATTAATTATAAACGTATAATTACGTTTAGTAACCGTTAACAACGTTTAAAATGGTTAAAAAATAATGATGAATGTCAAATGAAAAAAATAATAAAAATACTAAAACACTTTTAATGTTTTGTTTATAGGTTTTAACGATGATTTTTGCAAAATCAGTTGATTTTGAAAAATCTAATCAAAAATCAAATTCCATCCGTTCCAAAAACTCGCTTTCTGCGTACCGAGCCACGTATCGTATAGATTTTAAAGCACATTGCCATTAATCTAAAAATTATCTTGAAAAAAAAACAGAAATAAATAACTATTTTGATAGAATAAAATAAAACAATTAAAATAGCCAAAATTACCGTGATGAATACTGGCTATACACACATGTTAAATTAAAAGATAAGCGGTTCACGTCAAGATTTTAAGGACAATGTCATTCGTGATCACGTCATATAGGTTTTGCTTTGAGGGAATGGTTGTGGGAGGAGCTAATAGAATCACTTTTAGCCAATTAGTGCTTGGGAAAATCACTTTTAGTCAATTAATTTTCAATGGATGAAAGATATCCTTTTGTTTCGTAAGCTAAAAGTGATTCTATAACGTTATAACTTTGTTAAGAATATTAACACTGAACAATTTCCGTTTGAAGGAGGGTTTTGACTATCGTCAACTACGAAGTGTATATTTTATATACTATATATATAATATATTATATAATATATAATATATAATATAATATATATGTATAATATTATATATTTTATATATTTTATATATTTTTTATATAGATTTTAAACAAACAAACCCATTTTTCCAAAAATGAAGTTGAAAATTGTTTCATTTTTTATTGGATAATATTATTAAATTATTATTATATTTTTATTATACCGGAATGTATATGGGTATTATTATTATATTTATTATATCACCTCTTGAAATTTCTTTTTCGACAGAAGTGTTGTAAAAAGTTACTTTTACTTAAGGTAGAACTTCACAGTTTTTTTTTTGACGACAGATTTTTTTGAATTACATCTTACTATACGTAGTTTGACCTGCTGATTCAATTTTTGACATTCATTTTTCTGTAAAAAAATGTTATCGTCCACAATCATCAAATAACATCAATTAAATACATGTCAAAAATAGAAAACATTAATAAAGTTTATTACCAAAAATATTCTATTTTTTCATTTTCTATTTAGCGTATCTTAAATAACAAAACATTTTTTAAAATTAAAAAGCTAAAAAATAAAAAAAAAAATTTTCGGCGTTAAAAATATGGTCTTTTAAATTAAAAGGAGCTTTTAAAGCAATGGTTCAAAATGTAGTTTCTCGGCGTCGATTAAAAGAAAATTAAACGAAAATTTAAAAAAATTGATTCGTTATTTTTAAACGAAAGTTTGGAAATAGTTAGATATAGGCTTTTACCATTTTTTTTTATTATAAACAATTAAAAAAGGACTTCAGGATTTTTTTTACTATATATTTTTGTAAAAAAAGTCTTTTTTGCAATTTAAAAAAAACCCTGAGATCATTTTGAACCCAAACCACCTTTGAAAGTTGCCCCTTACATTACCCTAATTTATTACAAAATTTCGCCCAAAAATAACGAATCAATTTTTTTAAAAGGCCTTATTGTGGTTTTCAGAGGTAGAATCCATGGACATCTGTTGCGAACTGGACAAACTTTTCGGTGATGTTTTTATAACCACTGGATAGCACAGATTCTTAACTTTTTATAGCACCCCACTTTTATGGGCAAAAAATTAATATTTATAATGATATGCGACTTGTAGTCCAAGTGGTCAAAACTGTGAAGTTCTACCTTAAAGTAATAAAAGTAACGGATTTTGGATTACTTTTACTTTTACTTTTACTCGACTTTTGAAATGTCATTTACTTTTACTTTTACTCTTACTCGACTTTTGAAATTTCAAATACTTTTACTTTTACTATTATCCAGATTTTCCACTGCAAATACTTAAATTAATTTAAGTAAAATTTAAGTAATTTCAATGGGCAGATTCTCTATGGGCTTGTTGTAAAGTAAATGGCAGAAGATAATTATTTTTTTAAGCCGCTAACACGCTAAAACCATTTACTTTGACCAAAAAACTTATTAAAATGATAATTTATACATCAAATTAGCAAAAAAAAAACTTTAGACCGGAGCTCCGGAGCTCCAAAAACCGGTGTTTTTCTCCGGTTCAAAATTATTTTCATTATACTTTTACTCTTACTTTACTTAAAAAATTAGGTCTTACTTTTACTTTTACTTTACTTAAATAAAATTTTGACCATTACTTTTACTTTTACTTTACTTAAATTAAAATTTTTCAAATTACTTTTACTTTTACTTAAAATAATCCAAAATCAATACATTTTACAACACTGGACTGGACCTGAAAAAGTTATAACGCTTTGTTCACCACAGCTTTGAAAAGAATAACGATAGTTATATTGGTGGTTTTAAAATTAAAACATTGGTTTCTATTTAAAAATAACAGTTGGTCAAAAAACATGCAGAAAAATATAATCATTTCGATGTTGTAAATGAAATTGATTTTTAAAATTAATTTTTGCTGTAAATCAAGGGCGCGTTAATCAAAGTAAAAAGCTGTAACAACTCCCGTTATGATAATGTTTCAAAAATATGAAGTTTTACAAATACGATTTCTAATGTCAAGTTGGCGGGTGTTAGTGTAACGCAGCACGTCAGTCAATGAGATACTGAGGCTTTAAATTAGGGTAACTGACTTAATTTCGGCCACCTTTTTTTATTTTTTTGAATAAGTTTTTTCTGGCTTTTTTAATCAAGCCAAAATTTGGCCTAAAAATCAAAAAATAGCTATATTTGTTATTCCAGTGCAAAATTTGAATATTTCTGTTGCACTTAAAAATCAGTGAAGGTTTAAACCTTTTTTTTTTAAAGTGGCCGAAGTTAAGGCGCGTGCCATTTATTTCGGCCACCTACAAAAAACTAGCCACAACTATTGCTTAAACGAACAACAAAAATTTCTAAAGGTTGCAAATTTACCCTTAGGTATTGTTCTTGGTACATATAACTTAATTTTTCCCGTTTGCGAACTTTAATAGTTATTGGCAAGACTTTAAATAATTATGTCAAAACCTTAAAAAAACAAGTCTTAATACTTTGTATTTTTTGTTCAATTTTTATTTTTGGCTTAAAAAACGTCAAAACAAAGTCAAACGAGCAAAAAAAATTCTTTATAAATACGGTAGTACAATAATATTTAAAAAAAGCAAAACACGGCAGGTTCTTTCCACTTAATTTTGTAGGTGGCCGAAATTAACGGAATCTTAAAATTCGCAGTTAGCTAAACGCATTGCAAAATGATTTTGAAAAAAATATCAAAACATGAAAATTAACAACTTTGAGCCTTAAATAGAAGATATTTTAAGGTTATATATTGCTTCGTTCTAAATTTGATGCAGTTTAAACACAAAGCAAAAATTAGGAAAATCACAAAAAATTTATTTTTTGTATGAAAATGTTGATAATGTAGAATAACAAAAAATAAAAAACTTTTGCAAAAACACTTTATTCAAAATTAATCCAGTTACTTTTGTGCTAGTTCTTTTGTGTTTTAAAAATAAGCCAATTTTCTAATACCCTGAATTAGTGGCCGAAATTAAGGCGTGGCCGAAATTAAGTCAGTTACCCTACAGATTCAAGTCCTGATTGCTTATTTTTCAGCCAAAAAACTAAAAATAGGAAATTGTCTCGCATACTTTCCTGTCAAAAAAACTCGATTTATTCAGCTTCTTCAAGATGTCGCAATATTCAAAGATCGGTGGTCTTTAACACATGCATTTTGTGGTTTGTGAAAAAGTGTGTAACGTCAGGTATTATGATTTATTTTAATTTGTGGTACGACTGTTTGGGTGAAAATCTTATTTTAAAAAAAAAGCAGAACTTAAAAAAAAAGGATACAAATTACCTAAAAACCGAATTATTAAAGATTAGATTGGTTACATGTGGAATCATTTAGAAATAATAACTGAAATTTTAAAAACTTTCCGGGGTTTTATACAAAATATTAAGCCACAAATTTTTCGTCTATATACACGTCATTGGACAACCAGTATTATAGGTAAACGAATAGGATATTTACTATTTTGATTGGTTACAATTTACCTAACAATTGCTAACACTTGGTAACTGATAATTTAGCTGCGTGTGTATTCTTGAAATATAAAGTTACGAACGAGTTAGCCAGTATGTGATAATTTTAAAATGTTTTAGGAATTTCACAAGTTGCAGGTATGATTTTAGGTTTAGACGGTCAGGATACTAAACTAAAGCTAAAGTCTTCCAGACTGAAATTAAGGTCGTAACCACTACCCGCCAGGAAGAAATAAACAATAAACCCGCGAGAGAGAAAAATTTTAAAAAAAGTTTTCAGCGGTTATGTCACCAATTATTATTTATGGTTGAATTATATCTGGCTGACGCTGAAAATTAGAATGCAGACATGAAGAGACCAATTAAAATTGTGCGGTAATGACGTTTTTTATAAAAAACAAATAAGAACGCAGAATTTTTTTTTAATTCCACCTTTTCACAAAATATACAAAAATTAACCAACTTTAGCTCTTAAAAAATTTGAATTTAGGTTACAAATTAAGTAATTTGATAAATAATTATTAAAATACAGTTTTTAATCTTTGTTATTAATCCGCTTTTGTGAAAAATTTTGCATGTTTTTGTTGTTAAATAGTCTATTCAAAACTGCAAATATCGCGGTCAGCTAGATTTTATTTGCCTATAGTTGCGTCATGTCTTTCTCTGCACGTGATATTTTCTCAAAAAACGAGTGGTTACTTTACCACTCATTTATTTTCACGCTGATAGAATTTATCTTTATTCACTTGCAGTTGTTCAAAAATCTGTATACAATTTTTATATACGCATATAGTTGTTACGTTTAAAAATGTGTAGCCGTTATAGATAAAAAGGTTATTATTTTATCACAAGCAGTCGTATGCTGTAAAACTGCGCGGTTTTACTTCTTGTTTTTGCACAAAAAAAGTTTGATTTTATAGTGTTGGGAACAATTTAGATAACAAATAAAACTTTTACAGAATTTTGTCGATTGCTATTGACCCGTGGATTTGTTATATGATACCTTAACCTAGGTCGCTTGCTCCGTCATTCACACTTATTTGTTGGAATTTAAATTGACTATTTTACATATTTTGATTACACAAAAAAATCAAACAGGGGCTACAATTGCAACTGAAAGGGGAATTAACATAAATTACTAATTTTTACTAGTAAAATTGCATATATAACAGTATTCAAATGATTTAACCCGTTCCTGTGATCGCTTTTTCCCCGGTTACCGCGGCGAAACCTTTTAAAAGACTACATTTTGAAAAACGTAAAGTAGAAGAGCAAAAGACAAAATTTTCGGTGTTTTTGAAACACTTTCGTCTTTTACAATACGTCTTTCTAAATTTGTTCCTCACATCTGGCCTTTAAAAAACTAATCTTTTTAATACGTTGTCTTCAAAAAATCGTCATTTTGGAATGTACGTTTCAAAAGACAAAAGTTTTGCTTAGGCTGGCTGCTTTGACTCTTTCTTCATGATTTAATCGCAAATACGAGAAATTTTTAGTGATGGGCAGTTCCGGTTCCGTGTTCCGGATGTTCCGAGCAAAATTTTGAATTCCAGTTCCGGTTCCTGTTCCGGATTTTTGGAAAATCTCATTCCGGTTCCGGTTCCGCTATTCAGGGGGTTCCGCAGTTCTGCCCATCACTAAAAATTATCATTTAAAAAAAAACTTTTTTAAGATGGCATCTAAAAACAAGTTTTCCGAAGAGAAATATTAAAAAATGAGAAGTCTAAAAAAAATTAGTGAAAGACGTAATTTAAAAATCGAACGTGGCAGGAACCGGTGAATTCGAAGTAATGGTTAACTACAACCGCAAAAATGCTGGTTAAATAGGTTCATCAGTAAAACAAAACTTTTTTTTCAAAGACGAAAAGAAAAATATTAAATTAAGTAACAACAAATCTCAAAATATAATAAATATCAAAATTATAATGACATCAATTGAACCTGTGCGGTTTGTTTTCCCGAAAATTCAAGAAAATCCGAAAGGTTGGGGACCGGTGGGGATACCAGAACAGTACAGGAACCTCCCATTTCAACCTTTCACAAGCGGACATCGGAGCCGTTTGTTGGGATGTTTTTTTGGTGGTTTTTTTTTTTTGTAAGAGTGTCTTAGGGTAACTACTTAATTTCGCCACGCCTTAATTTCGGCCACTAATTTAGGGATTAGAAAATTGGCTTATTTTTAAAACACAAAAGAACTAGCACAAAAGTAACTGGATTAATGTTGAATAAAGTGTTTTTGCAAAAGTTTTGTATTTTTGTTATTCTACATTATCAACATTTTCATACAAAAAGTGAATTTTTTGTGATTTTCCTAATTTTTGCTTTGTGTTTAAACTGCATCAAATTTAGAACGAATTCAATATATAACCTTAAAATCTTCTGTTTAAGGCTCTAAGTTTTTAATTTTCATGTTTTGATATTTTCTTCAAAATCATTTTGCAATGCGTTTAGCTAACTGCGCATTTTAAGATTAAGTTAATTTCGGCCACCTAAAAATTTAGCTGAAAGAACCTGCCGTTTTTTGAGTTTTTAAAATAATTTACTACAGTATTTATAAAAATTTTTTTTGCTCGTTTGACCTTGTTTTGACGTTTTTTAAGCCAAAAATAAAACTTGAACAAAAAATACAAGTTATTAAAACTTGTTCTTTTAAGGTTTTGACATAATTATTTAAAGTCTTGCTAATAACTATTAAAGCTCGCAAACGGGAAAAATTAAGTTATATGTACCAAGAACAATACCTAAGGGCAAATTTGCAACCTTTAGAAATTTTTATTGTTCGTTTAAGCAATAGTTTTGGCCAGTTTTTTGTAGGTGGCCGAAATAAATGGCACGCGCCTTAACTTCGGCCACTTTAAAAACAAAGTTTAAACCTTAACTGATTTTTAAGTGTAACAGGAATATTCAAATTTTGCACTGGAATAACAAATATAGCTATCGTTTGCCAAATTTTGGCTTGATTAAAAAAGCCAGAAAAAACTTATTCAAAAAAATAAAAAAGGTGGCCGAAATTAAGTCAGTTACCCTAATTATTAATTTAAAAATTTCGACGTGCTTCGTTACATAACACCCCAACTTACATTAGCAATCGTATCGTTTAAAACTTATGGTTTTTTAAAACATTATCTTAACTTGAGTTGTTACAGCTTTCTACATTATTTTATACACGCGCCCTGATTTGCAGCAAATTAATTCAACAATCATTTTATCTACAACACCGAATATCTTTTTCTCATTTTCTGACCAACTTTATTTGTCAAAAGAAAGCCCACGTTTTCAATTTTAAAAGCCGCAAATCACATCGTAGCCTTTTCAATAGTGTTGCGCTAAAAAGTATTGATTTTGGATTATTTTAAGTAAAAGTAATTTGAAAAATTTTAATTTAAGTAAAGTAAGAGTAAAAGTAATTTGTGATTTTTTAATTTAAGTAAAGTAAAAGTAAAAGTAAGGGTCAAAATTTTATATAAGTATAGTAAAAGTAAAAGTAAGACCTATTTTTAAGTAAAAGTAAAAGTATAATAAAAGTAATTTTGAACCTGAGAAAAACACCGGTTTTGGAGCTCCAGAACTCCGTTCTAAAGTTTTTTTTGCTAATTTTATGTATAAATTATCTTTTTTAATAAGTGTATTGGTTCAAATAAATTGTTTTAGCGTGTTAGCGGCTTAAAAAATTGCTTCCTGCCATTTACTTTACAACAAGCCCATAGGGAATCTACCCATTGAAATTACTTAAATTTTACCTAAATTAATTTAAGTATTTGCAGTGGAAAATCCGAGTAAGAGTAAAAGTAAAAGTATTTGAAATTTCAAAAGTGGAGTAAAAGTAAAAGTAATTGAAATTTAAAGAGTCGAGTAAAAGTAATCCAAAATCCGTTACTTTTATTACTTTAAGGTAATACCTTCACATTTACCTTTTTTTTTATTTTTCTTTTACGTTTTATTAATGTTTTCTATTTTTACATGATTTAATTGATGTTATTTGATGATTTGGACTACATTTTTTTACAGAAAAAGAATGTCAAAAATGATCAGAGTCAACTACGTATAGAAGATGAATTCAAAAATCTGTCGTCAAAAAAAAAACTGTGAAGTTCTACCTTAAGTAAAAGTAACTTTTTACAACACTTCTGTCGAAAAAGAAATTTCAAGAGGTGATATAATAAATATAATAATAATACCCATATACATTCCGGTATAATAAAAATATAATAATAATTTAAAAGTATTATCCAATAAAAAATGAAACAATTTTCAACTTCATTTTTGGAAAAATGGGTTTGTTTGTTTAAAATCTATATAAAAAATATATAAAATATATAAAATATATAATATTATACATATATATTATATTATATATTATATATTATATAATATATTATATATATATATATAAAATATACACGTCGTAGTTCACGATAGTCAAAACCCTCCTTCAAACGGAAATTGTTCAGTGTTAATATTCTTAACAAAGTTATAACGTTATAGAATCACTTTTAGCTTACGAAACAAAAGGATATCTTTCATCCATTAAAAATTAATTGACTAAAAGTGATTTTCCCAAGCACTAATTGGCTAAAAGTGATTCTATTAGCTCCTCCCACAACCATTCCCACAAAGCAAAACCTATATGACGTGATCACGAATGACATTTTAGTGTCCTTAAAATCTTGACGTGAACCGCTTATCTTTTAATTTAACATGTGTGTATAGCCAGTATTCATCACGGTAATTTTGGCTATTTTAATTGTTTTATTCTATCAAAATGTTTATTTATTTCTATTTTTTTTCAAGATAATTTTTAGATTAATGGCAATGTGCTTTAAAATCTATACGATACCTGGCTCGGTACGCAGAAAGCGAGTTTTTGGAACGGATGGAATTTGATTTTTGATTAGATTTTTCAAAATCAGCTTATTTTGCAAAAATCATCGTTAAAACCTGTAAACGAATGATTCTAAAAGTGTTTTAGTATTTTTATTATTTTTTTTTCATTTGACATTCATCATTATTTTTTTTTAACCATTTTAGACGTTGTTAACGGTTACTAAACGTAATTATACGTTTTCTAAATTAATAATAAATAAAAATTCACGACCGAAATATTTTATCATCGTCAAAATATTTCATGTTTTATCGAGCAGTTTGTTGTTAGGTTTAACTTTAAAAAAAGATTAAGAAAAGATCAACGAATTCCGGAAACTTACTTGCTCATGACCGAATCAAGCCAGTAGTTGTTTTATACTTGTTTTTCACATGTTTTTTGTATGTATTTTTGATAATACAAATCAATTACAAACTATTTATTACCCGAGTACAAGGAGAATAATATAAGTATATAAGATCTCAATTTTAAACATAAAATTTGAAAAAGTACTGAAGGTAAACCCAACGTGGCTGCAACAGTTGTTCTTGTTCGTTGGATTAAAAAATGCCTTTCATTAAGTAACCACTCAAATCACGACAATCTGACGTTACTTTATCAGCCAATTACATTCGGTTTAATACAGAGTATTGTTTTATATATTTGTTTTTGACCTTGATTCTCTGATGGTATAATGGCCCAATCCGTTATTAAGGCGTAGTTGCTTTGACAGAGGTGAAGAGGTCAAACCGAACCTTGGTTGTGAAACCGAATTTTTATTTTAATAAATTTTTTATAATTTTAGAATTTCATTCACATAAATTAAAAACAAAAACATTATTTGTTCCTGCTTTTTGTCAATTTGTTGAATTTTTGTCATTTGGGTATTCTAAAATATAATACTAATAATTCACAAATAATTTTTATGTAAGTAAAAAACCGTAAATTTTGCTATGTTCTGCAATTGGTTTACTACATAACGCTTTGCAGTGAAAACTACTAGGAGAAACCTTAACA
The DNA here is from genome assembly GCA_030248175.1 of Microlaimidae sp. YZB2_3. Taxonomy (NCBI): domain Eukaryota; kingdom Metazoa; phylum Nematoda; class Chromadorea; order Desmodorida; family Microlaimidae; species Microlaimidae sp. YZB2_3. The sequence continues at coordinate 16,636 of JASAMX010006792.1, forward strand.
TTTGATTTATAAATAGTAATTTGCACAGACGCATTGAATTTTCTAAAAATTGCTGATCTTGTGTGAACGAAAAAATTTCTCCTCGTGAAAGTCATGTGGGCGTGTTTAAATTAGTCACGTGAGAAGAGAACAGTTGCAGAGCTGCGGTTGATTTACCTTTAATTAAAATTTATTAAAATTTTAGGAAGTCTAAAAGTGTAAAAGCAATCAAAAATTTTTTATTATTATTTTTTTTATTATTATTATCTTTTATTATTATTATTATTATGTTTTATTATTATTTTTGTTGTATTGTATTGTATTTTATTTTGACTAAGCAGGGACACACATAAGCAATAGACACATTGCACTGATTTTGTATGCACCACAAAACAGAAGACAAGTAGTAATAATATGAAATACATTAAACCAAAAATTCAGCCCACCAACCGCTTTTATCCCATTAGGATTCGCGACTCCCATGGAAGATAAGCGATCGGCACCCTAAAACAAATTGGCTGAAGTATTTCAAGATTTGCAAAAAATAAATACATACAAACATAATAATTAAGGAATATTATAGAAAGAAGTAAAAATATTATATCACATTATAAAAAGGAATATTTCCAAAAAGCTCATGCAAAAAGTTACAATCACGCATGCGACAATAAAATAGTTTTTTGTTAAGTTCACACAAATCTGTATTTACACTATTCCAAAGTCTAATACTTTGCCTTAAAGCAGAAAAGTTTGAACGATTCAGGGACTTAGTAGGAAGTTCACACTCATAACGATTATTTATTTTGCAGACGTTGAGATCTTCTGAGATTATGGTTTGCAGTCAAATAGAAATAGTCATGGGGCGGAATCCTAAACTCATGGTGATAAGAATAAATGAGTCTTGTTCGATAACTTGCTGCAGTTAATCCTATTGAAGGAATTCCACTTAGATGTTGTAGGTGTTCATATGAATTGACATAGTTTTTAAAAATCATTTGGAGTCCAGATTTAAGAACTTTATCTAACAAAAGTCTGTCTTTTTGGAACACTGGGTAATAAACTGCAAGTCCATATGCCATTGATGGAAAGATTGTACTAAAAAATATTTGATTAAGAACTTTGGAACTAACATTTTTACCTAACAGTTTAGTTAAGGCACCAGTAGATTTACGTAATGCCACATTTTTAATTTCCACATGTTATTTCCACATTGTTTACTATCGCAGCAGAGCTGTCAAGATTTAAAGGGATATTAATCAGATAAGTGAGTCACATTCTCACAGACGGGCGGGAGCACCAGACTGAGACAACAGATTTTATAAAAGCGATAAGAATGGGGACTTAAGATCAAGAATGACCATGGCAAGCAATGCGTTCATAAACAACGTTAGAAAATTTTACGTGTCTATCGTTAAAACTCAAGAATAATATAAATCATAAACAGAATATTCACACAGATTTTTTCCATTAAAGCCGCTGGGACCTGCGATCAAATAAATATAATAGGAAGAATGAAGGACATGATTATGATATTTTAAAAATTTTATCAGTGTGATCATGCTGGTATGCTTTTTTATAGTTATTTAAACATGATAATATTTTACAATAATAAAATTAATGTATTATTGAGGTGTTTTATCATTTGGTTTTATCATTAAAACTGGGCAATTCGAAAACCAAAAAGATGCAAAGTGGGCAATTTATAGCATTTTGATTTTTTGTGAGCAATTCGAAAACCCACCAAATTATATATAGCCAAAAATAACAGATGAGCCACAAATTGATCATATTTAGCTAAAAACGCTTTTTCTTCTAGATGAATGAAATAGTTTTCCTGAAAAATTTTTGATTATTTTTTGATGTCCGTTTTTATCCTGACTCTTATGCGAAATCCTCTTGGAGACCTTTCTGTACATTGGAATTTCCATCGTAACACTTCATAAAATATTGTTTTTTTGTACGTTATAATTTAGTTTTCCGATGTTTGATATTTACAATTATGTTAGCTATTAACGAAACCAGTTTGTTGTCAATAATTCGTGTTATGCGTACATTTCTACCTCGTAATTTAATTTTTTATGTTGTCGGATTTATTTTATTTAATTCTTCTTAATTTCTTATAAAAAAACACACGGTATTTGTTTTTGTGACAGTGTCAAAGACTATTAATTGAATATTATTGATTAAGTCACAGGGGCCGATCTACTAAACGCGTGCTGACTAGGTGCTAAGTTAGCACGTTGTTTAAAACTCTTGATAATGTTTTAATTTTGGTATTTTTTCACAAGATATGTTATGTGACTTTTTTATGGGATAAATTAATATTTACACAATTTTATGCATAATTGTTTTAAATAAAACCTAATAAAGCCTTAACCCGTAGTTATGAGTTTTTCTAACCATTAATTAGGGGTTATTGCCTTATTAGCTAGGATTTATAACAAATATGCATAAAATTGATAAAATATGAGTTTATGCCATGCAGACAAAGAGTTAAATAAGATTTCTTGAGGAAAAACCCAGAAATTAAAATATTATCAAGAGTTTTAAACAACGTGGTAACATAACACCTAGTCAGCACGCGTTTAGTGGACCGCCCCAGGTGTGGTTTTTTACCCCCAAAAAGCATTGAAAGTGCTACTTTGACAAGTTTTTTTTTGTTTTGAACCATTGTTAAGGACTCTCCAGACAGTTTTCTTAAGTATGGAAAATCGCGATTTTTGTCATACGAGATCTCGCGAAATACAGAAATATTTTCATAAAAAATTAATATGAGTGTTAAAAAGGCAGAAATACCACGATTATAAAGTGCGTATTCATTATATTATTAGTAGTAGTTGAAATAATTGATATTAAAAGTCAAATTGCAACGAATTTTTTTTAAACCCTTAAAATATTTACTACTCAGTATTTAAAAAATTAACACAACCACACCAAAAAACCAACAACAAAAACTTATAACAATACTTCCAATAAAGAGGCACCGTTACCCTTTTTTTACGTAAGTAAAAATTAATGAAAATATTTTTGTATTTATGGTTTAATATACGATTTTCTGTAAAAAACAGGGGGTTATTTTTTTCAAAATTGCGGCGAAACGTGGATTTAATTTAATCTGGTGAAATTTAAAGCTCCAAATAAATATATGTTTTTTAAATATATGATTTTTAAACTGCCATAATAGCTATCGTGCTATTAATCTGTTGTCTGTGCATATTTTAGATTTAATAAAGGCCGTGGGTTTATAAACCTCTTCATGGGTGGCGCGGGAGCGCCACGGGGCGATTTAGCCCCGTGGCGCCGCGCCAACCATAATTAGAGAACGTGGGTAAATTTTGAAATTCAGAACCTTCTTCTTCTTCTTCTTCTTCTTCTTCTTCTTCTTCTTCTTCTTATTATTATTATTCCAACGCTCCATCCTTAAAAACGATATTCCTCATTCGTTACTGATTGATCAAAAATAAACATGGGCTCATAAGAAAGAAGAAGGAATTACGCAACTTTCTTAGGAAGCACTTTTTTGATTTAGGTCCTTATTATCGATTTATTGATCAAAATAAAAAATTTGAAAAATAGACAAATAAAAACTCCCAACCGCACAATAACAGCCTTTTGGCAACAATAAGGATTGTACAGAGCAGACAACCAACATCCCCCTCATAAAAACCGCACAAAAATAGCAGACCGCTTTTAATTGGTGGCAGAAACGGCGCCAGTTCCCAGCGCCATCTGCTTCAACCGCGCGGAAAACGGCAAAAACAACAGAGTACTTTTTTTAATTCTTGCATTACTGATGACAAAATTAATTCAAAGTTTTATTTATTAAAAAAATAATAATAAGCGTCGGTGGCGCGGGAGCGCCACGCGCCGGTAATTATCGGTGGTGCGGGGTGCCAACTGCAATTTAATCCACGGCACCGCGCCAACTATACTTAGACAACGTGAGTAAATTTTGTTATTCATGTTCATCATCTTATTATTATTATTATTATTTTTACTTTAAAAATTATAATTGCAATCATTGGCGCACGGCATCGCGCCAACTATATTTAGAGAACGTAGGTAAAATTTGTCTGGAGCGCAACTGCACCGCACTAACTATAATTAAACAACGTGGGTTAATTTTGTAATTTAAATTCATCTTCTTCTTCTTATTATTTTTTATTTTATCTCGGCAACGGAATGATTATAATCATATGTCATTGCGCAGCTAAAACTATAGTTTATTAGGCTATTTTTTAATTTAATTCAAAAAAAGTGGTAGACTAGCCTTGAAAAATGCTCTAAGAATAGAGCAGGAAAAAGGGGCGATTTTTCCCCGGGCGTATGTTTAGACAGAAAAGATGTAGACTAGTCTGAGATGGACATTATGTGGACTATAGGAAATTTGCATTTGGTTTGGCCAGCTGCTCACTAAATAAAAATTTCTACGATATAATAATGATTTGTTTATACATAGATCTAATCACACAGCACTGTTGCGTTTTTTTTAGTTTGATGAAATGTCAATTGAAAAAATCATACTCACAGCAATCTTTGACAAGCGCGAAATCGCCACTTTTTCAATTAGAAGGTTATATTTGTATGTTAAGAAACAACTATAAATTTGAAAAAGTGGCGATTTCGCGCTTGTCAAAGATTGCTGTGAGTATGATTTTTTCAATTGACATTTCATCAAACTAAAAAAAACGCAACAGTGCTGTGTGATTAGATCTATGTATAAACAAATCATTATTATATCGTAGAAATTTTTATTTAGTGAGCAGCTGGCCAAACCAAATGCAAATTTCCTATAGTCCACATAATGTCCATCTCAGACTAGTCTACATCTTTTCTGTCTAAACATACGCCCGGGGAAAAATCGCCCCTTTTTCCTGCTCTATTCTTAGAGCATTTTTCAAGGCTAGTTTAGAAAATTTAAGCAGTTGGTTATGTGGCGCAGTCGGATAGAACCGTTCCCGTCTGAACTTCAGTAGAAAAAGGAAAATTTTTCAATTATTTTTAGTCGTATAATACACAATCACAACAGTGTTTACATTGTAATACACTACGCATCTGAGCGGCGATAACGCTCGCAAAGAATTAAAATATAATTAATATTAATTAATTATATTTTAATTAATTAAAATAGAAAATTTCAACGGCTTTTGAAAACCATAACAGTGGATCATTAAATATTATTACAATAACGCATAAAATTATTAAATTTTAAAATAATACGATTTTAAAATTATTGCAATTTATTATGTAAAGTATTGTTGTAAAAAGTTACTTTTACTTTTACTCTTATTCGATTTTTGAAATTTCAATTACTTTTACTTTTACTCTTACTCGAATTTTTTTTCTGGAAACACTTAAATTAATTTAAGTAAAATTTAAGTAATTTCAATGAGTAAATTTTCTACGAGCTTGCTGTAAAATGAGTGGCTGAAGAAAATTTTTTAGGCCGCTAGCACGCCAAACCCATTGATTTTGACCAAAACAGTTATTTAATAGACTAAAGGAAAACCCAACGTGGCTGCAACAGTTGTTCGTTGGACTGAAAAATGCCCCCCATTAAGTAACTACACAAATCACGAGGATCTGACGTCACTCGTATCAGCCAATCAGCATTCAGAAAATGAAAAATTTGAAGTAGAAATCAACTTCAGATGGTAGTTTAGAAATAATTCTTATTTTGTGACATAAAACAAGAAAATAGTTGTTTATTGAACACGTGAAAACACTGTTGCAGCTACGTTTGGTTTGCCTTTAGTTCGGAATAAGGGTTTTTCCGTGTTAGGAAGAGGGTACATAACTACTAGCGCCAATCATATGTAGAGGGAAAATTGAGAAACAGCGAGCGACTAGTACATTTTACGGTTTAAAATATTTCAAATGTTTATTGGTTTAAAATCCCGACCCCTTCTCTTCAAATTTTCTTAAATACTTTTTAAATATTGCAAAAGCAAAAGCAGTTTTTGGGGATTTTTAGTTTTTTTTGCCGCTTCGTAGGTACGGCGCTGCTGGCGCGCTTGTTTCCCAGTTTTTTAATGTTTCAATTACAGAAAATTTAAAAGTTTGGAATGAACTTTTTAAAATTAATTTTTAAGTTTTGAATAGTTTTACTAGCAAAACATTAAAAAAAACTATGTAGGTTTAAAATTAATTTAAAAGC
>JASAMX010006793.1:0-18598 GCA_030248175.1 Microlaimidae sp. YZB2_3
GCACGGCGCCGCGGGGCTAAATCGCCCCGTGGCATTCCGCGCCACCCATGATTAAATTTAAACCAGATCAGCTTAATATTAAAGAGTTATCTGTTAAGGGTACGTCGGAATTTTTACACCAAACACCATACAAAAATCAAAAATTTTAACTTAGTAAAGGAGCGTAAGTTTTTAAAATCGCAACGCAAATCAAGTTGAAGGTTGAAAACGTAGCTTATGTCCTAAAAAATTCAAATCTTGAATTTAAAAAAGATCCGTTTATTATTAAAAGAATTGCCCCCCCCTCGACAACCTACAATGGGGATTACGCCACTTTGGAGGTCGTGGTTGATTTGGTTTACCAAAACCGCCATTGCCACCTTGGTGAGGTAATTGCCACACCACGTGTTGTGTGCATGGTGGCTTGACGCGCTGAGGGGGCTTAGGCCCTTACCGTGTGGCCATTGCGGCCTAGCCCACAACCGGAAGGTAAAGCTTATCTTTCCATACATTGTTGTTCAACCAAAAGATAAGCCTTCCTCCCACGGTAAGGTGCATTCCGACCAAAAGTAGGCCTGGGGACTAGATGTGAGATAGGAAAAATAAATTGTGCTTTTACATTTGGTAGATCATGTTCTCTCAACTAACACTTATATTTTTTGATCTTTTTATGCTATCTATCATATTATTATTTAGTTCACCTTAGTTTACATTTTTGTTTTTTGTTATTTCCTTTTCAATATTATTATTATATATTATTCTCATACAAAAATGTAAAACTCACATCTGCTCCCTAAAATCTCCTGATAGGGGTGGGGCCTTTGACTAAAATTCTACATCAACAACAGAGCTGATATAGGGTAATAGGCGGAAATATGGAATATCCATCGCCGGCCCGCTTCAGCTATAAAAAAAGGAATTGTCCGTTAAGGGCAAGAATTTCTAATTTATTAATGTCAGTCTTTCTTTGAGGACGGTGGAAAACAGGACGGCAGCAGCAGTTAAAATCTGATCAGCATTGACACACACCCTGTCCATGTATCAGAAGCGCTTTTTCGCCAAAATTGTTAACATTTGGCTTATTTAAAATTATATTATCGGTATTTCTTGGCGTTTGATATTTTCTTTCATAATTTAAAATAAAAAAACAGTATTTGAGTTATAATTTTTTGCAAATAATTTAGATCAGGGGCTCCTGGACTGGAAGTCTTGGATAATTTGTCGACTTTGTTTGTAAAGCAACGTGTGGAACTGCGAGAAGCTCTTACTGGTCATGAGGACCCTAACGTATATGAAATATATAGCCCTCAAGGAAGAATATTTACGGTTAATTGTCAACAATTGTTTTTCTATTGATTTATAGTAGACTTTATCATCATTGGTCAAGCTTAATTTATCTTAAAATTTTGGTATTTTTTATCGAAAAATATGTGAAATCAATCGTAATTGATATTCAATATGGCTCACAGAACTGTTGATCACAATTCTAGTCATTGATTTTTTAATTGATTTTAGGAAAACGAAATTCTATAATAACAATAGGACATAAAGTAAAAACGCAGAAAAACCTGAGGCTGATATGTACTTAATAAATGTTTTAACTTTTTTAAATTTTTTATGTGTTACTCATATTAAAACATTAATCTTGTTAAATCCAGGTTATGGATTCTTTGGTTAAAAAAAAACTATAAATGAACCTAATTATTTTTTTATTAAAAAGACGTAAAATTTTTAATAACAAAAAAACACAGTTGTTGATACTATAATTTGAGATGCAAGAAAAAAGCGGTTACTGTGCAAGAAAGTGCTGTGGAAATAACAGAAGATTTAAAATGAAAATTATGAACGACAATGGTAATAATAAAATAGATTTGCGGCAGTATTGCTACTTAGACTTAACCTGCATTTTTTCTTTTAAAGTTTATGCATATATTGGGTGGAAGGAAAAATCACCCGTGCGTCAGGTAGAAAAAAAGCCTTTAACCCGTTCCTGTGATTGCCTTTTCCCCAGTGAAAAGTGTTTTTGTAAATGTATTAATTCCCGTTATTTTGCTGGTAATCAGGGAGCATTTGCGTGATTGTTTTTCCTTTCAGTTCGGACCATTGCGAACGCACTCTTATTACTAGCAAAAAAAACGTGAATTAATACATTTACAAAAACACTTTTCACTGTCCTAACTGGGGAAAGGGGAATCACGGAAACGGGTTAACCCGTAAAACAACACCAAGGAGGGCATAACAAATATAGGCAGCGGTGTTAGTTCATCACGTTATAAAGGCCCGTTCACACTTATGCACAATGCACGATGCACAATGCACAATGCATTAAAACTTTGAAAATAGGTGTTCACACTTACACGCACAATGCACGATGCTCAATGCACAATGCATTATCATCAGATTTGGAACGGCTTGTTCCATAAGGTTTGTGCCAGTAGCAGCGCGCTTCAAAAATTTTTACGCACTTTTTTCGCAAAAACCCAACCCCCAACAAAACACCCCAAACAACAAAACCCAACCCACAAAAACACCAACACCCACACAACCAAACAAAACCAAAACCAAGCACCAGCAAACACCAAAACCCCCCCAAAAACCAAACAACCCAAACAGCACAAAAACCAAAAAACAACTAGACCGACCCCCCCCAAAAAAAAAAACACCCCAATCCCACTAAAAAAAAAATAACCCACATAAACAAAATACAAACACAAACAAACAAAGACAACAAAACACATACGTTGAGAACTCTTCTGCTTAAAAAACAAATCAAAGAATAAATATTCCTGGACAAACGACTTTACATTTCATTATACATAAAATTTAAAACATATTTTTGCGTCTAACAGATTATAAAACATAATTCTATGCAAAATAAATAAAAAGAGGGAATTTGGAACTGTATTTTTGTTTATTTTTTAACTTACCTGACTAATATTCAGGATTGTTTATCCCAAAATCGGTTAATAAAAGTTTTTGTCAACTCGGATTTGCAGCAACACTATTCTTTGTTATGTTTCGTTTTTTTAATAAATGAAACAAGCATTTTAAACCGTATTTAACAATAGTTTTGGCTGAATCGTTTTGAAGCATTATGTATTGTGCGTAAGTGTGAACAGGTACTATAATGCGTTGTGCACCGTGCATTGTGCATTATGCATCGTGCATTGTGCATGTGCGTAAGTGTGAACGGGCCTTAAGTATTAAATTATTACGTTATAAGTTATTATGAAACTTAAATATTTAGTAACACATATAAGTTTACAAAAAACTTTAAATATTTAGTAACACATTCATTTATATTTTGAAACGTTTGTATCTCAAAAATTATGTGGCCATTTTTTTATTTTAAAGTCAATCGATTCTAGGACACGAGAGTACTGGACATGAAGGTAATGGACACGAGGGTACTGGACACGACGGTACTGAGCTAAGAAAAAAACAGGTTTGTCACAAATATGTAAATTTCTACCGCATAAGCTGAATTGAAGTTTGTTTCATTTCATTGCTAAGACAAATTACACGATGGGTCCTTTCATTGAATTAGATCCTTTTTTAATGCAATGTAATAACAAAAAATCTAAACCTCAATGTAATATATTTTTTTAAAAAAACATCATACTATTTGGCAAACTAAATGGATGATTCTAGGACACGAGGGTACTGGACATGAGGGTACTGGATACGAGGGTACTAGACACGAGGGTACTGGACACGAGGGTACTGAGCTAAGAAAAAATAAGTTTGCCACAAATATGTAACTTTTTTAAACCGAATGAAGACCTTTTCCGTTTATTTAATTTCCTTAAAAACTTTTTCTAATAACAATTAATGTAAATATTTAAATTCAATCAATGTAATGTAAAACAGCAAGGTTATTTTATCAAAATACCAATAATTAAGCACTATAAAATAATGCTCAGTTAGTGTCTCTGTGAGTTTAAAGTTAAGGTCTCCGCATATATTTTCCAATTAGTCAAGTTTATAATTATAAAATAAATTTATCTAATTTTATCTAATATCCTATAGCTTCAGCATTTGACATGGAAGATAATTGCGAAGCAATCAACGGTATTCAGGAAAACCAAATGGAGGACACCACACAGCAGATTAGTAGTATTTTTACAGTACTTACTACCATGTTATGTTTGCCTGTATAAATAATAATTTTTAGTGCATAACTTATTACTAAAAATCTAATTTCATGTTAGTCCTATAGTAAAGCTTATTGGGCAGAATCTTGTTGATGAGTCGCGCTTCCCAATAACTTGTCCTTAGTCTATACAAGTTTAAGCGACGAAATAGACTAAAATGATAACTTGCTCAGGTATTAAAATCATTTGATTTCTCAATAATTTATTTTTTTAAAAATTTTATATTAAATCTTTAAAAAAATTTATATTTCTATTCTCCATTCTACAAAATAACAGGTTAATAACAGTTACTATTTTTAAAATACATTATTTACATTATTATTTATTATATAAAATGAATGGCAAGTTATCATATGTTCTTTATGTTTAGTAACTTTTATAATAGTATTTGCAAGTTAAATTATAGTAAATTTGTACAGAAAGATATTAACTTATATTTAATTAATATTAATAATTAATTAATATATATTAATATATTAATTAATATTGAAAACTCTCTATAACTAGTTAATCAATTTTAGAAAGTAATTTATGATTTTAAATGTCTTGGGTTAAATATAGATTTATATTGGAAAGTATTTATATAATTATGACAGTAAATATATATTATATGCTTTACTACTCTCTAAAACCAGTTTGTATATTATATAAACCAATGATTTATACATTTAAGCACACTGTACATATACTAAACATCTAACTCTTAAAATATAAGGCAAAGTTATAAATATATTGCAACATTATATCTCTAATAAACATTTTATTCAGAAAACATTTAACTTTAAGTTTCTATTCATTACACATAACTTTACCTATTTAACCAATCTAGTATTTTATATAAAATGTTACATATTTTATTTGTTTCTTAATAGAATTATTTTTTATTACTAAAAATTTTCTGTAACTTAAAAATTTTTTTTTCCAAAAACCCATAGTATATGAGACTGCTTTACATAGGTATACAATTATTAAAAAAATACTAGTAACAACCGTCGTATTTATATTATTTGTATAATACATTATAGTCAATCAACCTCAAAATAATTTCTCATGTTTTTTTACAAATTTTTACAATCATGCACCGAGCCTAAAAAAGCTATTCATAATACAAATAAATATTTATACTATGTATGTATATTATTTTTTAAATGCATCATAATCAAACTAAAAAGATGTAACTTACTAATGAGAGGTTACAAATATATATCACTCAATTTAAGCAAGTATTGTTATAACAATCATAGTAATCATTCATATATATATAATTTTTTTTTTTTTTTTTTTTTTTTTCTCTCCTTTTTTTTTCTCTCTCTCTCTCCCCCCCCCCCCCCCCCCCCCCCCCCCCCCCCGCCCGCGCCCCCCCCCCCCCCCCCCCTCAACATTTTTAATTACTTTTTTTTTATTTTTTTTTTTTTTTTTTTTTTTTTTTTTTTTTTTTTTTTTTTTTTTTTTTTTTTTTTTTTTTCCCCCCCCCCCCCCCCCCTTTTTTTTTTTTTAAAAATAAATATCTTACACACCAACTATATATTACCTAATTTAAACAAGTATTTGCATAGCAATTTATAGTAATTGAAATGGGCGGACAAAAGGGTTGAGCGGGAGGAGTAGAGCCTGTTGCTTGAAAAACGCCCTTTTTTCTGCACTTATGGCTAAAAAACACAGTTAGCAAATAGGGACAAAGTTTAATCCTAGATAATGTAGGGAATTGCACACATTTGGCCCTGACGTGAGTGGGAAAACTACATGACACAATCTCTTAATCGTTGGGTTAAGTCAGGAACACGACATGGAACTATTAGTTTTCACTGGAGATTTTTTCTCCAGCTTCAAAAACTGACAAAAATGTGGAATTGGCATTCCGAAAAACAAATCAATCATTTTACATACAGCTTCATGTCTCAAACCATTTAGAACATGTTAGTGATATTATTCTGATTTGCAAACATAAAACTCAAGTGGGTGCGAAGATTAGTTATTAATTTTTGGACCGTGCGGTTAGAACCACAAAAAACTAAGAATAAATTTTAACCAAATTTTTGGGCGGAGCGTCCTTCCTGGTGTTGGCAAGGTGCTCTTTTTAAGAATGGTTGTTGTTTATTTTTTACGTAGTGAAAACATTATTAATAGTACAGGGGGAGCGCTTTAACCAGTGAAGTGGGAACTGTTGTAAACTAAAACAGCTCCTTCAAAAATGTTACAGGCGGACTAAAAGAACTAGACGTTCTCAATGTTTTCTATGCATAAAATATAAGAATCTTAAACGGCGAATTAGTTACAATCCTACTGTGAAACATTAAAAAAACAAGTGTGTTTTTTGTACTATTGTATTTTGGAAATGATTTCGTCTAGTTCCCACAAAAATTATGGTTAGATTTTTATGTTAACAACCTTCCAACTGAAGCAGAATTTGTGCGCAATGGTGTCTGAAAGTCCAGTTAAGTTTTAAGTGAAACCCTTAAATTAGCAGTTGTAAAAGTAAGGGTTCAAAATGGGGAACTGCGGACAGTTCCCTTATAAAAATCATATGGTAGGAAAGGAGGAAAAGAAACAATGTTGAACAGGAACAGGATAATTATGGGAATTGCCGGCCAGACACTTGTGACAAACCCGCAAAAATATGGTTTACTCTGTACTTTTCAGTTCCTTCAAAAATAATGGTTGTCTGCTTCAAGAATGGGGATAAAACGTCGTTGATCTTTAAATCAGGGATGAGAACCTGAATGTGGATATTATTAAGGTGAAACCTAAGTGCAACGAGTTGAAAAATGAACGATTGGGAAGGGGTCCTAACTCTCAAGTTAAGCTCCCCAAAAAGTTACACAAAGGATTTGCCTTATGTAATTAAATAGCCTTAACCGAAACTATTTGCAATTAGCTTGACTAAACACCCAAATTCTATGTGTCACAAAGCATTAAGTTTGTCAGTAAATTTTATTTGTTAAAGCAGGGGTATTGGCTTACTATTGGGACAATCGTGTTTGGTTTGTGTCATGCTTGATATTTCGTGCTACCGTATTATAGAGTTACTACTGTTAACGCAACACTCTACCTGGTTTGTTAATGCGTTATTAGACAGTAAAAGGACGAATAAAAATCGAGTGATAAATAAACAAAAATTACACAAAGATGTTTTCTATTATGAAAAGACTACTTACTGTAACGGACCTGTGTTGGGGTGACCAAAGGCTCAGTAAGTTTACACAGACACGAGTTTTTTAAAACAATTTTTAGATTAACTTTTTGAATAAAATGATTAAATTTAGATAAATGCATAATTTTTTAAATAAAATTTTAGATAAATGAATAAATTTTGAATAAATTTTAGATAAGATCACAAAATTAAAAAGGCCTAATTGATTTAAAAAGCAAAAACAACAAAAAGGTGCTTATGCACCTGCCGGAAGCCTACCCCGGGAGGACTTACAAGAGTGTTTTAAAATCAACATTTTTAGCACATTTTTTTGAGAAAATTTGGGTTATTTCTTGAAAACGCTTGTTAACATGAGTTCCTTTTAGACCGGGTTCTCGTTATCGGACAACTTAACCCTTGAGAGGGTTACCCCACCTCCCTAATTTACAAACACAACTTTAGCATGTGTGGTTTAATTACTTATTTACTACAATCTACGTGCAATATCCTATTTGGGACAATACCTGCACCAGTACAGTCGTCCTAGCCATCCCGTCAATGGTCTCCCCCCTAGGTCGCCAAAATCCCAACTCAAGGTAACTCCTCGGTCACTCTTCGCGTTATTTCCACTTAACAACAGCTCCCCACCCCCCCCCCCCCTAGCCAATCGTAGATGCTCGGGCCGCCACGAGAAAATTATTGTAAAAATAGGCTTAAAAGAATAAAAACTACCTAGGGGCTCTCCTCCCAACTTTTTTGGGTCGATTGTGCGGCCGCAAGCCCCCCACCGACTCCCCCAAATATGCGCTTAACAACTAACATGGAATCCTTGGTGGGGCCCCACACGTGGTGCGGGGATACTTTTACCGCTTGGAATGGTTTACTTTGACACGCGCGGCGACCACCACAAACTACCGTAATTTAAACATGAGATCATTCACACGTTTAAATCCTGGGTGGGAACTAACAACTTAATGTTAGCGCACAAAACCAAAACGAGACCCCATATTGAATCCCCTGGCCCACTGATTTTCCGCCACATTAATCAAAAAAAAATCCAAAACTTGTCAAACCAATATTCAGCACTTTCAACAATTTTTAAGAAAAATTTAATAAATCATTTAAATCTTTATATAAATTAATCAGCACTGATTTTGTTTATAGTATGCAATTTTCTTTATCTCTTAATTTTCATAAAGTAAAACAGTTTTACAATATCTTATTTTAAAAAAATATTTCGGGTTAAACTTAGTAATTTCTTTGATAACATCCCCACCCTTTTCTTCCTATTATTAAATAAACCAGAAATTTTCTAAAAATAAATTATTCGCAGTTATTTTTACGAAGGCTTTATTAAGAATTTATTTTTTCTACACACCACGAAAAATAACCACAAAAAGCGCTTTTGGACAGCACAATCAAAGCATAAACAGCAATCTTAATGTTTATTATTTTTCTAGTCGTCTCATAGCTTTTCTAGCATTTTTAAAGCCTAGTTTATTTTTTTTTTTAAAATGCACGAAAAGTAGACAAATAACTTCGCAAAATGGTTCTTGTCAATGTGTTATGGAAATTATTATTTTTGTTGTATGTCTTCTCAGAATTTTTTTATAATCCTATCTTTTATATGTCAGTCAAACAAACTGAAAAAAATTGCGTTCACCACAACCTCGCAGCAAATCGATTTATTATGTAAGGGGGACACGAGGGTACTCGACACTAAGGTACTGACGATCGAAAAATATAACCTTCCCGCATAAAGCGGGATAAACTTATTGCATAACAATAGTTTGTTTTACTTAAAAATTATTTAGTTTGTTTTTTTTATAGCAGACTCGAGCTGGCGATGGATATTCCATATTTCCGCCTATTACATAATATCAGCACTGTTGTTGATGTAGAATTTTAGTCAAGGCCCCACCAATATTAGAGAATTGTAGGGAGAAGATGTGAGTTTTACATTCTTTGTATGATAATAATATAGACGAAATAATATTGTTGAAAATGAAATAACCAAAAATAAACTAAGGTAAACTATATAATAATGATAAATAGATAGCATACAAAAATAAAAGAAATAAAGGTAAAAAAAACATAGATATAAGTGTCAGATAAGATAGTGTAAGATAATTAAAGGTTAGTTTACCTTATTCGAGCCGGTTAGTTGGTTTAAGAGATTCTTCTACCACTTTGATCAAATTTGTCTTGTAAGATTTAAACGACTAAATATTATGTAGTAAAGGTACCTAAGCTAGTTCGCTTCTTGCATAAGCTTGCCTAGGTTCGAAGGCCTCTCTTCTGTCTACAGCTTTTTTTATCAAGAGCGTCGCAGTAACGATGCGCAACCGCACTTATTTTCACTACTCGACCTAAATAAAAATTGTTATCACAAATCCATTTTTCTCTTGATCTTTCCCTTCTTGTGTTCTTTCCTATAATAAATAAGAATTAGTATATGATTTACTGAATACAAAAATTTACATTACCTATCTCACATCAAGTCCCTAGGCCTACTTTTGGTCGGAATGCACCCTACCGTGGGAGGAGGGCTTATCTTTTTGGTTGCACAACAATGTATTGAAAAGATAAGCTTGGGCTTCCGGTTGTGGGCTAGGCCACAATAGCCACGCGGTAAGGGCCTAAGCCCCCTCAGCGCGGTAAGCCATCATGCACACATCACATGATGTGGCAATTACCTCACCAAGGTGGCAATGGCGGTTTTGGTAGACCAAATCAACCACGACCTCCAAAATGGCGTAATCCCTATTGTAAGTTGTCAAGGAGACTTTTTAGTTTGTTTTTTTTTAGACTTTTTAGACATTTAGTTTGTTTGACTGACATATAAAAGATAGGATTATAAAAAAATTATTGAGAAGACATACAACAAAAATAATAATTTCATAACATGACAACATTTTGGAGTTATTTGTCTACTTTTCGTGCATTTTTTAAAAAAAATAAACTAGCTTTAAAAATGCTGAGAAGCTATGAGACGACTAGAAAAATAATAAACATTAAGATTGCTGCTATGCTTTGATTATGCTGTCAAAACACTTTTGTGGTTATTTTTCGTGGTGTGTAGAAAAAATAAATTCTTAATAAAGCCTTCGTAAAAATAACTGCCAAAATAATTTCAAAAATTTCTGTTATTAATAATAGGAAGAAAGGGGTGGGGATGTTATCAAGAAGATACTAGCTTTAACCGAATATTTTTAAAAATAATATTGTAAAACTGTTTTACTTTATGAAATTAAGATAAAGAAATTGCATACTATAAATTAAAATAAGTGCTGATTAATTTATATAAAGATTTAAATAGTTATAAATTTTACTTAAAATTGTTGAAAGTGCTGAATATTGGTTTAACAAATTTTGAAATAATGAATGATTAATGTGGCGGAGAGTGCGTGGCAGTTCATTAAATAAGTTATAATTAGTTATCGCTAACATTAAGTTGTAATTCCACCCAGCTTTTAAACGCGTATCATGTCATGTTTAAATTACAGTAGTTTGTGCCGGTCGCCGCGCGTGTCAAATTAAACCATTCCAAGCAGTAAAATTGCTCCGCACGGTGTGTGGGCACCAAGGGTTCCATGTTATTGTTAAGCGCATATTCATAACAGACGATCGTAACTTCTACCGCCCGATAGGGACCCAACTAAGTCGGCAGACCCAGCCTAGGGTAGTTTTTATATCTTTTAAGCCTATTTTTACAATAATTTACTGTGAGCAGCCGACATCTACGATTGGCTACGGTAAATCTAGGCAGGAAACTGTTGTTAAGTGGAAATAACCTGGTGGCTGACCGAGGAGTTTCTTTAAATTAGGATTTTGGCGACCAGGATCAAGACCATTGGTGGGATGGCTAGGACAACTGTACTAATGCAGGTATTCAAATAGGGAATTGCACGTAGAGGTAGTAAATAAGTAATTAACCACACATGCTAAAGTTGTGTTTGTAAACTAGGAGGTGAGTAACCCTCTCGAGGTTAAGTTGTCAATAAAACAACCCGGTGTAAAAGGAACTCGTGTTAACAAGCGTTTTAGAAATAACCCAAATTTTCTAGAAAAGTATCTAAAAATGCTGGTTTTAAAACGCTCTTGTAAGTCCTCCAGGGGTAGCCTTCAGGCAGGTGCATAAGCACCTTTTTGTTGTTTTTGCTTTAAATCATTTAGCCTTAATTTTGTGATCTTATTTGATTTATCTAAAATTTATTTAAAAATTACTCATTTATCTAAAATTTTATTTAAAAATTATGCATTTATCTAAATTTAATCATTTATTCAAAAAGTTAATCTTAAAATCTTTTTAAAAAACTTGTGTCTGTGTAAACTTACTGACCTTTGTTCACCGCAACGCGGTCCGTTACCATAGTAGTCCTTTCATAATAAAAACATCTTTGTGTAATAGGCGTAAACAAACCACTCAAGCGTAATTCGCCCTTTTACTGTCTAATAACGCATTCACAAACCACGTAAAACTCTCGTTAACATGAGTAACTCTATAATAAGGTAGCACGACATATCATGCATGACACAAACCAAACACGATTGTCCCCAAAAGTAAGCCAATACCTCTGCTTTAACAAATAAAACTTACTGACAAACTTAATGCTTTGTCGTGATAGAATTTGGGTGATTAATAAAGCTAATCGCAAAAAGTTCGGTTAAGGCTATTTAATTGCATAAGGCGAATCTTTTGTGTAACTTTTTGCGGAACCTAACTTGAGAGTTAGGACCCCCTCTCCAACCGTTCATTTTTCAACTTGTTGCACTTAGGTTTCACCTTAATAATATTCACATTCAAGTTCTATCCCTCATTTGAAGATCAACGACGTTATCCATTGTTGAAGCAACAACCATTATTTTTGAAGGAACTGAACTACAGTTCCAAAGCTATTTGAATCTATATTTCCGTATCTGTGGTAATAATGTTTCACAGGGTAAACCATATTTTTGTGGCTTTGTCACAAGTGTGGCCGGAATTCCACTAATTTGCTGTTCCTGTTCAACATTGTTCTTTTTTCTTTCCTACCGATTTTGATAAGGGAACTGTCCGCAGTTCCCCATTTTAAACCCTTACTTTTACAACTGGTAATTTAAGGGTTTCACTTAAAACTTAACTGGACTTTCCGACACCATTGCGCACAAACCCTGCTTCAGTTGGAAGGTTGTTAACATAAAAATCTAACCATAATTTTTGTGGGAACTGACGAAACATTTCCAAAATACAATAGTACAAAACACACTTGTATTTTTAATGTTTCACAGTAGGATTGTAACTAATTAGCCGTTTCAATTCTTATACTTTAATAGTGGAATTGAGAACGTCTAGTTCTTTTAATCCCCTTGTAACATTTTGAAGGAGCTGTTTTTAGTTTACAACAGTCCCCCCTTCACTGGTTAAAGCGCTCCTGTACTATTAATGTTTTATAACATAAACAACAACCATTCTTAAAAAGCATCTTCAACACCAGGAAGGACGCTCACCCAAAAATTTGGTTAAAATTTATTCTTAGTTTTTGTAGGACTGACCCTCAGTCCAAAATTAATAACTAATCTTCGCACCCACTGAGTTTATGTTTCAATCAAATAATATCACTAGTGCTAAATAGTTTGGGACATGAAGCTGTATGTAAAATGATTGATTTGTTTCCGGAATCCAATTCCACATTTTTTTCAGTTTTTGAAGCTGGAGAAATCTCTCCAGTGAAAACTAATAACCCCGTGTCGTGTTCCTGACTTAACCCAACGATTAAGAGGGTGTGTCATGTAGTTTTCCCACTCACGTCAGGGCCAAATACGTGCAATTCCCTACGTCCTGTAGGATTAAACTGTGCTATTTGCTAGGTGTGTTTTTTAGCCATAAGTGCAGAAGTATTTACGTGTATCGAGCAACAGGCTCTATTATGCCGGCTAGACCCCTGTCCGCACGTTACAATTACTATAAATTGCTATGCAATACTTGTTTAAATTAGGTGATATATAGTTGTAGTGTTATATATATATGAATGATTACTATGATTGTTATAACAATACTTGCTTAAATTGAGTGATATATATTTGTAACCTATAATTAGTAAGTTACTGTTAGTAATTTGATTATGATGCATTTAAAAAATAATATACATACATAGTATAAATATTTATTTGTATTATATTTTATTTGTATTTATTTGTATTATTATTATTTGCAATACTTGTTTAAATTAGGTGTTATATAGTTGTAGTGTTATATATATATATGAATGATTACTATGATTGTTATAACAATACTTGCTTAAATTGAGTGATATATATTTGTAACCTCTAATTAGTAAGTTACTGTTAGTAATTTGATTATGATGCATTTAAAAATTAATATACATACACAGTATAAATATTTATTTGTATTATGAATGGTTTAGGCTATGTGCATGATTGTGATTTGTAAAAAACATGAGATTATTAAGTTTTTAAGAGTTGATTAATTATAATGTATTATACAAAATAATAATTTAAATACGATAGTTATTATTAGTATTATTAATAATTGTTGTATGTAAAGTGGTCTAGATATATAGGTTTTTGCAAAAAAAAATTTTTAAGTTACAGAAAATTTTTAGTAATAAAACAATTCTGTAAGAAACGAATAAAAAGTGTGTAACTGCAAATTTTATATATAAAAATATAATTGGTTAAATAGGTAAAGGTATGTGTAATGAATAGAAACTTAGAGCTAGATGTTTACTGAATAAAATGTTTATTAGAGATATAATGTTGCAATATATTTATAACTTTGCCTTATATTTTAAGAGTTAGATGTTTAGTATATGTACAGTGTGCTAAATGTATAAATTGGTTTATATAATATACAAACTGGTTTTAGAGAGTAGTAAAACATATAATATATATTTATGTCCATAATTATATAAATACTTTCCAATATAAATCTATATTTAACCCAAGACATTTAAAATCATAAATTACTTTCTAAAATTGATTAACTAGTTATAGAGAGTTTTCAATATTAATTAATATATTAATATATATTAATTAATTATTAATATTAATTAAATATAAGTTAATATCTTTCTGTACAAATTTACTATAATTTAACTTGCAAATAGTATTATAAAAGTTACTAAACATAAAGAACATATGATAGCTTGCCATTCATTTTATATAATAAATAATAATGTAAATAATGTATTTTAAAAATAGCAACTGGTATTAACCTGTTATTTTGTAGAATGGAGAATAGAAATTTAAATTTTTTTAAAGATTTAATATAAAATTTTTAAAAAAATAAATTATTGAGAAATCAAATGATTTTAATACCTGAGCAAGTTATCATTTTAGTCTATTTCGTCGCTTAAGCTTGTATAGACTGGACAAGTTATTGGGAAGCGCGACTCATCAACAAGATTCTGCCCAATAAGCTTTACTATAGGACTAACATTAAATTAGATTTTTAGTAATAAGTTATGCACTAAAAATTATTATTTATACAGGCAAACATAACATGGTAGTAAGTACTGTAAAAATACTACTAACCTGCTGTGTGGTGTCTTCCATTTGGTTTTCCTGAATACCGTTGATTGCTTCGGAATTATCTTTCATGTCAGATGCTGAAGCTATAGGATATTAGATAAAATTAGATAAATTTATTTTATAATTAGAAACTTGACTAATTGGAAAATATATGCGGAGACCTTAACTCTAAACTCACAGAGACACTAACTGAGCATTATTTTATAGTGCTTAATTATTGGTATTTTGGTAAAATAACCTTGCTGTTTTACATTACATTGATTGAATTTAAATATTTACATTAATTGTTATTAGAAAAAGTTTTTAAGGAAATTAAATAAACGGAAAAGGTCATTCATTCGGTTTAAAAAAGTTACATATTTGTGGCAAACGTTTTTTTTTGCTCAGTACCCTCGTGTCCAGTACCCTCGTGTCTAGTACCCTCGTGTCCAGTACCCTCATGTCCAGTACCCTCGGGTCCTAGAATCATCCATTTAGTTTGCCAAATAGTATGATGTTTTTTTAAAAAAATATTATTACATTGAGGTTTAGATTTTTTGTTATTACATTGCATTAAAAAAGGATCTAATTCAATGAAAGGACCCATCGTGTAATTTGTCTTAGCAATGAAATGAAACAAACTTCAATTCAGCTTATGCGGTAGAAATTTACATATTTGTGACAAACCTGTTTTTTTCTTAGCTCAGTACCGTCGTGTCCAGTACCCTCGTGTCCATTACCTTCATGTCCAGTACTCTCGTGTCCTAGAATCGATTGACTTTAAAATAAAAAAATGGCCACATAATTTTTGAGATACAAACGTTTCAAAATATAAATGAATGTGTTACTAAATATTTAAAGTTTTTTGTAAACTTATATGTGTTACTAAATATTTAAGTTTCATAATAACTTATAACGTAATAATTTAATACTTAAGGCCCGTTCACACTTACGCACATGCACAATGCACGATGCATAATGCACAATGCACGGTGCACAACGCATTATAGTACCTGTTCACACTTACGCACAATACATAATGCTTCAAAACGATTCAGCCAAAACTATTGTTAAATACGGTTTAAAATGCTTGTTTCATTTATTAAAAAAACGAAACATAACAAAGAATAGTGTTGCTGCAAATCCGAGTTGACAAAAACTTTTATTAACCGATTTTGGGATAAACAATCCTGAATATTAGTCAGGTAAGTTAAAAAATAAACAAAAATACAGTTCCAAATTCCCTCTTTTTATTTATTTTGCATAGAATTATGTTTTGATAATGTTAAGACGCAAAAATATGTTTTAAATTTTATGTATAATGAAATGTAAAGTCGTTTGTCCAGGAATATTTATTCTTTGATTTGTTTTTTAAGCAGAAGAGTTCTCAACGTATGTAGTTTGCGAAAAAAGTGCGTAAAAATTTTTGAAGCGCGCTGCTACTGGCACAAACCTTGGAACGCCGTTCCAAATCTGATGATAATGCATTGTGCATTGAGCATCGTGCATTGTGCGTGTAAGTGTGAACACCTATTTTCAAAGTTTTAATGCATTGTGCATTGTGCATCGTGCATTGTGCATAAGTGTGAACGGGCCTTTATAACGTGATGAACTAACACCGCTGCCTATATTTGTTATGCCCTCCTTGGTGTTGTTTTACGGGTTAACCCGTTTCCGTGATTCCCCTTTCCCCAGTTAGGACAGTGAAAAGTGTTTTTGTAAATGTATTAATTCACGTTTTTTTTGCTAGTAATAAGAGTGCGTTCGCAATGGTCCGAACTGAAAGGAAAAACAATCACGCAAATGCTCCCTGATTACCAGCAAAATAACGGGAATTAATACATTTACAAAAACACTTTTCACTGGGGAAAAGGCAATCACAGGAACGGGTTAAAGGCTTTTTTTCTACCCGACGCACGGGTGATTTTTCCTTCCACCCAATATATGCATAAACTTTAAAAGAAAAAATGCAGGTTAAGTCTAAGTAGCAATACTGCCGCAGATCTATTTTATTATTACCATTGCTGTTCATAATTTTCATTTTAAACCTTCTGTTATTTCCACAACACTTTCTTGCACAGTAACCGCTTTTTTCTTGCATCTCAAATTATAGTATCAACAACTGTGTTTTTTTTTTGTTATTAAAAATTTTACGTCTTTTTAATAAAAAAATAATTAGGTTCATTTATAGTTTTTTTAACCAAAGAATCCATAACTTGGATTTAACAAGATTAATGTTTTAATATGAGTAACACATAAAAAATAAAAAAAAGTAAAAACATTTATTAAGTACATATCAGCCTCAGGTTTTTCTGCGTTTTTACTTTATGTCCTATTGTTATTATAGAATTTCGTTTTCCTAAAATCAATTAAAAAATCAATTACTACAAATTGTGATCAACAGTTATGAGCCATATTAAATATCAATTTCAATTGATTTTTTCTTTTCACATCTTTTTTCGATAAAAAATACAAAATTTTGGGGGGTGAATTAAGCTTGACCAATGATGATAAAGTCTACTGTAAATCAATGAGAAAACAATTGTTGACAATTAACCGTAAATATTCTTCCTTGAGGGCTATATATTTCATATACATTAGGGTCCTCATGACCAGTAAGAGCTTTCTCGCAGTTCCACACGTACTTTTACAAACAAAGTCGACAACTCCCAGACTTCCAGTCCAGGAGCCCTGATCTAATTATTTGCAAAAAATTATAACTCAAATACTGTTTTTTTATTTTAAATTCTGAAAGGCGAATCTGTCGAACGCCAAGAAATACCGATAATATAATTTTAAATAGCCCAAATGTTAACAATTTCAAAAAACCTTTTCTGATACATGGACAGGGTGTGTGTCAATGCTCAATCAGATTTTAACTGCTGCTGCCGTCCTGTTTTCCACCGTCCTCAAAGAAAGACTGACATTAATAGATTAGAAATTATTGCCCTATTTAACGGACAAATTCCTTTTTTATTCTATAGCTGAAGCGGCGCAGCGAATGGATATTCCATATTTCCGCCTATTACCCTATATCAGCTACTGTTGTTATTGATGTAGAATTTCACTCAAAGGCCCCACCCTATCAGGGAGATTTAGGAGCAGATAAGTTACATTTTTATTTATGAGAATAATATATAATAATAATATTGAAAAGGAAATAACAAAAAACAAAAATGTAAACTAAGGTGAACTAAATAATATAATATGATAGATAGCATAAAAAGATCAAAAACTGCAGTTGTACCATTAAAGAACATGATCTACCAAATGTAAAAGCACAATTTATTTCCTATCTCACATCTAGTCCCAGGCCTACTTTTGGTGGGATGCACCTTACAGTGGGAGGAAGGCTTATCTTTTCGTTGAACAACAATGTATGGAAAGATAAGCTTTACCTTCCGGTTATCAGGCTAGGCCGCGATGGCCGGCCTCAGAGAAAGGGCCTAAGCCCCTTCAGCACGTCAAGCCACCATGCACAACACGTGGTGTGGCAATTACCTCACCCAGGTGGCAATGGCGGTTTTGGTAAACCAAATCAACCACGACCTCCAAAGTGGCGTGATCCATTGTTGCAGGGTTGTCGAGGGGGGGGGGCAATTCTTTTAATAATAAACGGATCTTTTTTAAATTCAAGATTTGAATTTTTTAGGACATAAGCTACGTTAAGAACCTCAACTTGATTTGCGTTGCGATTTTAAAAACTTACGCTCCTTACTAAGTTAAAATTTTTGATTTTGCTATATGGTGTTTGGTGTAAAAATTCCGACGTACCCTTAACAGATAACTCTTTAATATTAAGCTGATCTGGTTTAAATTTAAT
>JASAMX010006794.1:0-19763 GCA_030248175.1 Microlaimidae sp. YZB2_3
TTCCCAAAGCCCCAGCTGGGACCAGCTGGGGACAACAAAAAAAAACAATAGTAGCCTCATACAAAGCTATAGGGCGACTCATCCTCAACTATGGAGCACCAATATGGTCACCAAACCTCTCTAAATCCCATTATAAAAAACTCCAATCAACACAAAATTCAGCTCACAGGATAGCAACTGGCTGCCACAAAATGGCTGCACTAGATCATCTCCATCAAGAAACAAAAGAACTACCAATCGAAAACCACACTTCACTCCTCCCTCGCAACACAATTTCTCGTCAAGCAAGACTATGCAACAGACCCACCCATTCAACAAAAACACAGCGTACAAATTCAGGCCAAGGGAAATGAAACACACACTCCAATCAACATTATACAATAGAAGAAAGTTTCTTCAACCAAACCTTCACCGAAAAAGCCTTCCAGACTAACATTCACACCTATTTTGTAAAAGAGTCTCTATTAAT
The DNA here is from genome assembly GCA_030248175.1 of Microlaimidae sp. YZB2_3. Classification (NCBI taxonomy): domain Eukaryota; kingdom Metazoa; phylum Nematoda; class Chromadorea; order Desmodorida; family Microlaimidae; species Microlaimidae sp. YZB2_3. Next base: position 470 of record JASAMX010006794.1, read on the forward strand.
TAGTGATGCATTTCAAACCAAAGTATTCTGTTAATAATGCTAAATATATCATTATACAAAAGTACTATTAATTGAAAACCACACGTGTCTCCTCGCAACATAATTTCTCGCCCAGACTATGCAACAGACTCACCCATCCAACAAAATCACAGCAAACAAATTTAGGCCAAGAGAAATAAAACTCCCACTCCAATCAAAATATGGTCCAATAGCAGAAAGTTCTGCAACCAAACTCTCACCGAAAAAGCTATCCAGACTAACATTCACACCTATTTTTAAAAGAATCTCTATCTCAGCTCCAACCTAATCCTTCACTAAAAACCTAACTATGAAGCTACTAAAAAACTACCTCTACTAAAAAGCTAGCTAAATAAAGATAATAATGATAAGAGAGATGATGAACATGAATTACAAAATTTATCCGTTTTCTAATGGGTGCCATTGGCGCGGTGCCGTGGGCTAAATTGCAGTGTGGCGCCCATGCACCACCGATTATTGGAATTATATTTTTTAAAATAAAATTAATAATAAGAAGACGAAGATGAACATAGATTACAAAAATTACCTGGTCCTGGTGCCCAGTTAGAGTTGGCGCCGCGGCCTGCACCTTCGATGAGGACAATAATTTTTTTAAATAAAAAAATCAGAAGAAGGTAAACATGAATTACAAATTTTATGCACGTCCTCTGAATATAGTTGGCGCGGTGCTGCGAGGCTAAATCGCCGCGGGAACAAAGAAGGAATATCGATTTTACGATATGAGCGTTAGAAAAATAGTAGTAAGTAGAAGATGAACATGAATTACAACATTTTCGCAACATTCTCAAAATAGTTGTCGCGGTGCTGTGGGGCTAAACCACCGCGGGGCATTTCCGCACCACCAATTATTGCAATTTTTTTTTTGAAATAAAACTTTAAATTAATTTTTTCATCAGTAATGCAAGAGTAAAAAAAGTATTTGTTGTTTTTGACGTTGCCGCGCGGTTGAAGTAGATTAGATGACGCTTGAAACTGGTGCGGTTTCTGCCACCAATCAGAAACCGAGCACAGTCTTCCACTGTTATGGTACAGTTTCTGCGAGGGGCTGTCTGTTTTCTGCTCTGTACAATCCTTATTGTTCCCAAAAGGTTGTTATTGTGCTTCCAAAAAGCTGTTATTAGCTATTGTGCCCCCTTCAGGGGCCTATTTCATAAAAATTTTTGTAAATTTTCATTTTACAAATCTCCGCCTATTTTTTGAAAATTACATGATAAGAGGATATATTACATAGAGAGGGGAGGTAATAATGATAGGTCAGCGGACATGAAATGACGTGGCTTCGACAAATTAGCGCAGAGCAGTGCGCAGAGATGCTCCCCCTGGGTTACGAAGTCGAAAAACCTTTAACCTTTTAATTTTACAAAATATAGACGGAGATTTGTAAAACAAGAATTTATTAAGATTTTTATGAAACAGGCCCAGATGTAAAAAAGGTGACGTCAATTCGGGTTTATTAATCAGGGTTTGATTTGACCTATTATTTTACACATCATAAAACACAAATCAACAAAACTATTAGGCAGCAAAATATTTTCTCAAAAAATTAAAAAAAACACCATAAAATAATAGATTGCATACAAAATAAAACAAAATTTTACCCATATCAATCAAATTATATATAAACGTAGATCACAAGTTTTTTTTATCAATGATCAAATTACTTAAATAAATAATTATTAAACTTTAGTTGTATCAAAACACAATAATCCAGTAGAAAAAATATATATTGAAATTGTCTAGTTATAAGCACTTATTGACTTTTCCACTAAACTTTTGGTTTTTTCATCCATATTTTCCAACACTCCATCCACTAGATTGGCAGGAAGTGCTTTATCTAAAAAAAATTAATGAATATTGATAAATTTTAAAACAAAGCTAAAGCATGGCTGCGCAGGTGCGATGCAGACAGGCAAAACTTTTTGTCTTCGATTTCAATTTTTTTTTTTGGAAAAACCTTACTGTTCTCACCAAAACATTGTAAAATTTTTATTTCGTCGAATCTGTAAGGATTCAACAAATATAAACTTTCAAAATAGTCAACAAATATGACTTTTTAAAGTATTTTGTCTGCACTTAATTTTTTCTTTACTACTAAAACTTTTAATTAAAATTAATTTAAAAAAACAAGCGCAGTTTTGAGTTTATTTTGACATTTTGCTTACGAAGTTTAACAAGTACTTGTCGAAATATTAATGCTCATATGAAAAAAAAAAGAAAACATTTTACTGATTATTTTCGTGAAACGTGGTAAGCGAAAAATTAGTCGACAAACAGAAAGCCTGGTTCACTCTAGACTTGAGATAGGAGATTGTAGATAGGAGATAGGACAAAAGAGATAGGAAAGTGCGGTCGATTCACACCAAGATGGAAATAGGGAGTTTTCAGTTCGTTTGCTATTTATTCCTGTTAGTTTTGAGCCAATATTTATTAGAATGCTCTCTTCGGTTTATAAGAACGCGATTTTCAACTAATTTTACAATGTTTTCATTAATGTTTATGTTTTCATTTAATTTAAAAGGCATTACTAAAATATTAATGCTTCCAAAATATTTACACGCGTAAAACTTAGCGCAGGTCGCGTTAAAGATAAAGTCATCAATTAATAGTATTCTAGCTGCGTTGCGTCCAATCAAATTAAACAATTGAGTTTTTTTTTAAAACAAAATTTAAAATATTATAATAATTTAATGCTTAAAACAAACTTTTTAAAATTTTAAAATAAATGATTTATTGTTTTTATTAAAATAAGCATCAATTGTTTTTTTTGTATGTTTGCTGAAGCCTACACAGCACCAATTTTTGCTTTGTTAAAAAAAGATTTTTGCTCGATGTTATTTGAATTTTTTTTTTAATTTTGGTCAAATATTGCAAATATTTTTATAAATAAATTTTGAATTTTGTTAAAAAAGGATTTTTGCTCGAAGTTATTTAAACTTGCTATTAATTTCAGTCAAATATTGCAAATTTGTCTGAAAAAGCGCGTTTTTCACTATCTCTTATCTGCAAGTCGAAATAGTCTTTGAATTTTTCTCCAACACTAACTCAACTATCTCTTATCTCCAAAGTAAAATAAGAAATAGGATATAGAATAATAGCAGTGTGAACATATAGGAGATAGGACATAGCAGTGTGAACCCACTATCTCCTGCCTCCTATCTTCTATCTCCATTTGAAGATAGGAAATAGGAGATAGTGAGCCTAGTGTGAAGTGAACCGGCCTTTACAGATCATCAAATTATTTATATTTGCGCAGTTTTGTTAAAAATTCTGTCTAAAAAAATTTTTTAGAGTCATTAAACTACACTTTTTTTATTTTTTTACATAAAAATTTGCATAAAATAACAACAGTAAAATTAAATTAGTGTTTTTTTTTTTCAAAATGCTTTTTGCGACCAACCAACTGGTTTTTTACTTACTACGTTTCACGAAAAAGTGAATTAAAAATCGCAGACATTGTTTGTCTACTAAAGCCATAATTATAGTAATATCACGATAAATACTTTGTTAAAATTAGAATCAGAACGTCAAAATGAAATTCTTGTTATATATTTTTTGTACCAAAATTTTGCATAATAAAACAGAAATCAAAGTATAAAATGCCCTAAAAATCAATATTTAGCCCATTTTAGAAAGGTAAAATGCCCATTTTATCTGTTAAACCATTAAAGATATTTGGACGAAAAAAAACGTACAAGGTTTGGGGCACAAGCTACAAAATTGAAAGACAAAAAATTTGACTCATTATTGCATCTACTTTTAGTTTCCATTTTTTTTCTGGTTTAATTAAGCGTACTAATGTGGATATATTTTATAGTTAAATTATAAGCTTTTAAGGAATATTTTTGATCATAGTAAATAATGAAGTGATAACGAAGGTTGTTTGGTTGATTAAATTAAAAATTATACAGATATAATTTGAAACTTTTAGCTGGATCCAGCTAATAATAATTAACTTTTACCTAAATCTAGTTAATAATAATAAATTGGAAAAAAATCACAAAAAGTTTGTGCCAAAATGTTAGCAAAACTTTACAAAAAATACACTAAATATAAAAAAAGCATCTATAATCCAATGTTTACCGATTTGTTTCGGATAAGGCAAGCCGAGGTTTTGCATTATTTTAATAAACTCTTCTTTTGGTTTTGTTAGTCGTGGATTGTATAGTTTTTCTTCTCGTACACTACTACAAGTCAAGCCTAAAATAAACGACGTATAGGATACAAACAAGAATACAGTTTTGTAAAATGGAAAAAAATGTATGAAAGGATTCATCAGTGAGAGCTACAAGCACACCCAATCTTCAGTTTTGAGATTTGAGAACCCCCTAAAATTACCGGGTCCTTCTACTCAAATTTTGTAAAAATCCTTTATATGAAGACCTCAAAATGGATGAACACTGCATGCAGTAAACACTTTATTGGTAAAGGTTGCCAACATTGTTATTGATGTTGGACGAAGAGTCTCTACCATGGGGGTTAAATTTTTTCACCCCTCCTTACTTTTCTTAGCGCCTGCCCTTTGCCTAATAACGATGTTAATAATAATGTAAATTAAATATAGTCTTTTTCATTTTTTAAGTCCAATATTTTACTTTGTCATTTTTTGTGTGTGTAATTTATAAATTGTTTATTTGACTTTATGTAATTCATTTTTTTATTTGCATTTCACAAGTTGTAAATTCAGTATTATATTACATAACCTTTGCAACTAATAAATATTTTACTTTACTTTAATCTGTATAGGGAAGATAAGTTTCAGATAATGCGACAACAACACCTCAAATTTTCTTTTGTCATTTTAACTTTTTAAAAATGTTAAAAAAAATTCAAAAAAAAGGTAAAAAATTTCAAAAAATATTTTTTGACAGAATTGAGCAGGCGAAGGGGAGTTCCCAGAATCCTGGCCTGCACGCGGTGGGAATGCAGAACGATGGAAAACATCCATCAACGCATCGTTTTCAAGTCAGGACCAACCTCAAACCAGCTACCAGTTGGCACCTTTTTGCCAAGCTCCAATCCAAAACCCGCGATCTGGCTGGAGCTTCAAATACTGCGCGCAGGGGATGTCGAAACCAACCCTGGTCCCAGGGTCACCGTAATATACGGCACATTTAACATATTCCACATAAACAACTAACAAACAAATACTAATACAATGCAAAAACAAACACACACCACACTGGGTGCATACAAAAAGCGGGCAAATCACACTCAAACAATAGAAACAACAACCAACATGGTCTTGCCAATTAAACAGCCTACACAAAAAACAAAAAACCACAACCACAAAAACAAAACAAGAAACAAACTCCAAAACACAACAACACAATACAAACAACAACCAACAAACACACGCAACCAACACCACAGCACAACAAGCACAAAACAACAACATTAACACTCAACACACCAAATCAAAACAAAAAATACTACAAATAAACATCAATGGAATTAATACAAGCATCACAGAGCTACAAATGCTCGCCAACAAAACACAAGCAGACATCATCAAGTGCAAGATACAAAACTCCCAGCATCGCAAACAAATACACCAAAACTGCAAGACCACACCGCGTGCAGACAAGACAGACAAGGCAAAACTGGGGGAGGACTACTCACATACATACACAAAGACTAAAGACACTATCTTCTCCCAGCTCAATCCGACTTAAACTCCACAACAAACACGCAACACTGCAGAGCTACTCATAACATGTCTACACAAAACGCAAAAACAACCCATAGACATCGCAAACATCTAAACAATTTACACAATCCACAATTCACAAAACATACCGCAAAATTACACGCGCAATCAAACAACTAAAATCCACACCCATCACACTAACAGTACAACAAACAATCACAGCAATACTACACAGCAAAACAAACAATTCAGTTGGGCCTGACAACACAAACATACACCACCTCAAACTCAAACATCTAGGCAACAAAGCCCTACAATACCTCACACAACTCTACACTAACATAATAAATACAAACACAGTACCACACAGTTGGAAACTCTCCAACTACATTCCAATTCCAAAACCAAACAAAAACATCAACAACAGCCAATCATTCAGGCCCATGTCACCCATATCGGCACTCGCGAAAACTTGCAAAAAAATCATAGTCCCATACATCACAAGCAACATACCACACACACACACACACGCACACGCACACGCACACACACACACACACACACACACACACACACACACACACACACACACACACACACACACACACACACACACACAAGACAATCACTCGACCAATAATCGAGTATGCCAGCACGGTCTGAGGCCCCACAACATCAAACACACAAATTAACAAACTACAAACAATACAAAACACTGCTCTCATGGTGGAAACAGGGCACACCACAGACACAAACACACACACATCATACACACAGAGCTAAAGGTCTCCCAATAGCAACACATATTCAACTCCACGCAAAACAAACGAAATTGGCAGCAATGTACACAAACAATCCACTCCACTACTTAACACCACCCACCCCCAAACAACCCTTTCACACCACCACCACACACACCCCACCACACCCACACCACCCCACCCACACACCACCAACAACCTCTTTTTTTTACTTTTTAACACTTAACAGTGTTAAAAATTCACGTTTTTGGAAGAAAATTTAGTATGAAATAAGTACCTAAAATTTTCCTGAGGGAGGGGGGGGGGGTCAGATTTCAAATTCTAGAGGGGGTCAGGGGTAAAAAATCGGAAATTTGGAAGGAGACCTGAATTTTCGTCTAGGGAGGGGGTCCCAAACCTATGGTCCTCACCTATGGTCACAAACCACATTAAAAACACTCCAATAAACCCAATACTTTAAACAAAAGCACCAGCAATAAGCAATGAGGAAGAAAATCTTCATCGCGGGGTCAGGAGAACCCTCGCCCAACTTAGGGCGGGAAAATCTTCTTTTCTCTACTCTTACCTACAAAAAATCAATCCCACACAATACACATCACCAAACAGGCCGCTATGCAAAACACAAACACACACAACACAATATCTTTTCACATGCACACACATTAACACGACCTTTTGACCAGAGGACCTTTGGGCGAACCCTGCAGCGGTTGCTGATCTCCTCCGAGAGTGAGAAGAGGGAGTGAGCAAGGCGAGGAGCGTGCCAGATGGAAACGATTACGGGGTTGAACAAAACTCTAGTTACTGGCAAAAGACAACAGGCGCAGGGGAGATGTTTTTAGGTTGTGCTTATAGGTGGAAGAGCAAAAAGTGGGAGGAGTATAATCTACAACCAGTTGGCGTATTTTTATACCGCAGTGGTTAAGTATACAAACTTACTTATTTTTGCGGTTGAATAGAGGCAAAACAAATATAATAATAATTTATTGCCGAATGTATAGAAGTAAATGCTTTCATACATTTATTAAAACTAAGTAAAATTAAACCAAATTAGAAAAAAATCACTCAATAAACATGAGACAAACTAATAAAATGTTACAAAAAAATTGCACGTGCGCTTCAAGGTAATGCGCAGAAAAATTTTAACGACACAAAAAACGTAATAAAAAATAAAATTTTTAACAAAGGAAACACAAAAATAAAGTTATTGAAAGAGCAGAATGAAGTTGCGCAATCAAGGAAAAGAATTCATTCTCACAGAAAGATGCTCGTCTGTTTTAAGATAGAAAATGGTCAGGTCTCTTTCATCGTCTCTTTCACTCGTCAGGTCCATGGTTTAAAAAAATTCTCAAAATTTAATGCATTAAAACACAACTGGATATGGTTTGCTAAAAACTCTTGTTAGCGACAGTAAATTTAAACCTAAAATTATTTTTATAATTTAAAGGTCAAAAGGAAGGGGAGCATTGATTCGAAAAAAATTATTGAAAAGGGTGTTCTGTTTTCTCTTACGTATACCACATATTAAACAGCATTCAATGGTCAGCCCTTCAGGAAGCCAGTTAAAGCCGTGTACAAATAAGAAAAAAATCTCTGCTCAATTTTGAAGAGGAAAACATTAATTTCGATAGGTTTTTTTGCAGAAATTTGTTTTAATCGTTTTTTAATTTTATGGTGTTAAAGTTCGAAAACCTTTCTATTTTTTGATTATAATCCAACGTTAAACGTTAAAAGTATGCTAATTTTTATTAACACTGCTGTTTGTTTAGATGATGTCAATTGCTACAGAAACTGTAAAATTCCTTTAGACGAGCTTACACCTCTTTATCATTAAGAGAAAAAAACAGTTAATTCTTGAATAACTAATTGCTTCACTGAATTTCAAACTTAATTCTTACCTTTGTAATCATGCCCTGGAAATAGAAGATAATCATTGTCCAGTGAGAAAATCTGCGAGTGAACAGAATCGTACAATTGTCCCGGGTCACCTAAAAAAATGTATTAGCAATATAAAATCAAATTTTTTTTAAAAAATGCGATTTTTAACGCATTCAGATTCAGTAGCTTATCGAAAACCTACAATTACGTTAAAACCGAACTTATGGTTTTTATTTAATCTTGCTGTATTTGTGGTTATGTTAGGCAATTATTTTTATCTTTGACACTGTCGATGTTGTGCATCGATGTCGATGTTTACCGATAAGAGCACCATGGGTTCTAGGCTGTGCGGCAGTAGCATATTATCTATCCATCTATTTATCTAGCCTACCTCACACAGCATTGCGGTGTTATTTTATGATTTGCAATATAACACAAAAAAAAACAATCAATATTGAAAGTTAAAAATGACAAGTATATTGTAGGATTGGACATAATAATTAAATATAAAGCAAAAAAGTTAACACCTAAAAATTTATTCTGCTAAAGAACCAGGCTTATAAACACTTCCTTTTTTATGAACAATCCAAGGATGTAACCAGGGGGGGCAGGGGGGTGGCCTCCAAACCTCCCCAAACGGTCGGATGGGGTGGAATAAGGGTACTAAATAGGCGGCCGGCTATTTGGGGGGGGGGGGCGGCCGCCTCCCATCCCCAAAATTTTTTTGTACTAAAATCCGTCCCCCTCCAAAAAAAAAATGAAACCCTGGGTACGTCCCTGGAACAATCCAAATCCAAACAATTTTTTTGGTTTTACCCTCTTGAAAATCCGTTCTTCCACAACCCCGTATCAGCAAGGTATCTCCGGTAAAAGCCATCCCACCTTCGTGAAACACATACGTAGTGCATCCTAAAATAGCGAAAAAAATTTTTACAAGATTATGTTTAGTAATTGTAGTATTTAAATTTTTTTGACAGTAGTATTTCGTCGTTGTATTTTTCAATTGTTTTTTAATTTATGTTACCATGCTATTCAAGATTCATACAATTATTCTATTTAAGGTAGAACTTCACGAATCTTTTTGAATTACAAGTTTTGAATTACAAGTTTTTTTTTGACGACAAATCTTTTTGAATTACATCTTACTATACGTAGTTTGACCTGCTGATTTAATTTTTTACATTCATTTTTCTGTAAAAAAATGTTATCGTCCACAATCATCAAATAACATCAATAAAATACATGTCAAAAATACAAAACATTAATAAAGTTTATTACCAAAAATATTCTATTTTTTCATTTTCTATTTAGCGTATCTTAAATAATAAAACATTTTTTTAAATTAAAAAGCTAAAAAATAAAAAAAAAATTTTTCGGCGTTAAAAATATGGTCGAGCGACTACTCGAACCCATGGATCCGAGGATCCAGACGTACTAACCACTCGGCTACTGGGTCCTCTGGGATTTTCAATTAAAAGGAGCTTTTAAAGGAATGGTTCAAAATGTAGTTTCTCGGCGTTAATTAAAAGAAAATTAAGCGAAAATTAAAAAAAATTGATTCGTTATTTTTAAACGAAAGTTTGGAAATAGTTTAGATATAGGCTTTTACCATTTTTTTTATTATAAACGATTAAAAAAGGACTTCAGGATTTTTTTTTACTATAGATTTTTGTAAAAAAAGTCTTTTTTGCAAATTTAACAAAATCCTGAGATCATTTTGAACCCAAACCACCTCTGAAAGTTCCCCCCTACATTACCCTAATTTATTATAATATTTCGCCCAAAAATAACGAATCAATTTTTTTTAAAAGGCCTTATTGTGGTTTTCAGACGTAGAATCCATGGACATCTGTTGCGAACTGGACAAACTTTTCGGTGATGTTGTTATAACCACTGGATAGCACAGATTCTTAACTTTTTATAGCACCCCACTTTTATGGGCCAAAAATTAATATTTATGATATGCGACTTGTAGTCCAAGTGGTCAAAACTGTGAAGTTCTACCTTAATTCATTCATTCATCTATTATTTTCAATTTGTAAGTTTTCAAACAAATTGATCCAATGACTATCAAACAAGTTATAATTTTGTGTTTTTTTATGTGGCTATTACCTAGTGCAGTTTTGGGGCCATGTCTGGCATGCTAAACTTTTGACAATAAAGTCCAGTCCGAAACAAACCGCACAAAAAATTACTTACAAGGTAATATCAAGAATATATAACACAAGAGAATGTCTGACTGTACAATAAATTTTTAACCAAAACTTCGATAGAAAAGTTGCACAAGCAGAAGCCTGTGTGACTTTAGTTTACTTACTTACAATAAAAATTCCAAGTTTTTTGCACTGAATACCGTTTTTTTCGCACTGTGATTATTTTCGCACACCTAAAAAAGATACGTATGTAAAAGATGAGCATGTACCAGATTACAAGCAAAATTTGGTTAGAAATTTATCATACAGTTGGATTATCTTTTGTTATATTCTTGCTAATACGAATTAGTCAATGAACCTAATAATTTAGTTATTGATTGAGTGCATTTAATTTTGGTACTTTTCCAAATTGGCCATTTTTGATTTTGGATTATATCTTTGGTAAAAAGGAGAAAAGTTTGTCACAAACTACACGCTCCATTGTCTTGCAACAATTAGAAGTTAAGGAAATTGGACGATAGTTTTCTTTTCTGTTTTTTAATTTTTTTTAAAAATAGGAATAACTAAAGCTTTTTGCCAATCACTTGGAAGTTTTCCAGTTTCAAAAGATGTGTTAAAAATTTTGGCTAGTGGTTTGGCCTTTAAAAAATAGGCAGGAATACAGTCAGGCGTTTTGGATTGCTTATTTGGCAATTTTTTTTAAAGTTTTAAAACATCTTTTGTTGAAAATTTCATACTAGTTAGTATGTTTGTATTTCCCGGCTCAACAAGAGGAAGATTTCCATCATCATGAGTGAAGACGGAACTGAAATATTCAGGAAATATTTCAGCCTTTTCATCGGCCTTTTTATCGGCAAGTAATTTCTTCTTCTTTAACCCTTGCGCTTGCTGCAAAAAATTCATTTATTCAGTCCTGTATTTCGTCCCTCTAAACGTCGCAATTACCTGAAGTGTGTCCGGGCGTGGATCTAACTTCCAATTCCTTCCTACCCACTTTTATGCAATCAGCGCCAGTGATGTGAACGTCCGCTGTGGCCTAGAGTTTCGGCTTTGTTTAACATCTCTAATCGCAGGTGGAAAGTCTTCTCAAACTTAAAGGGGAAGGGGGTACCCTAACCCCCAAAAACATTATTTCTAACGTTTTTACTGGCAGCCAGAGCCAACCCACCCCCTCTTTTACCCTTAAATTTTTGGGGAGGGAGTGCTGGCAGATTATTTATTTTTTGAAGGGACAAAAAGCCCCTTGCCTTCTGCTTACTTATAATGTTCCCAAAATGTAAACAAAGTAATATCGGTTGTTATTAAGGTACCTAGCACACTTTAAAAAATAACACTAAATTGGAGAAATCTGTAAAGGTTTTTTACTTTGGCTCCAAAACGAATAGTTTTTTAGAGTTTATAAAACTATAGGGGCTAAATCTCATCCTTGCCCAAATATGTCTCCAACTCACAAACCACAGCCCCGTTTTAAAACTGTTAGTGCATATAACTAAACCCTTACTCCTCCCAACTTATCACCGTAGAGTTTATATCACAAATATATTAAAGTTATGCCCGAGGAGAAAAACTGTGGGTTCTGGGTTGGAGATATTAAACAGGACCTTCTGTTCCATGATCACCGACTTGAGTCCGGGCAGTTTCTTCTTCATCTCTCCACTACCCGTCACGTGATCGGCGTGCACATGGGTATTGGCTAAAAAAGAATACATTAATCACATGATCAGCGTTTGCAAAAATGTTTGCTCAAAAATAATTTAGTCACGTGGGCAAACTCTCGGATTTGGAGGATGGGGAGTGGCATACCCGACCTCCCAAACTTTGTTGAGACTTTCTACAGAATGGCAATGCCTCCAGGCTTTTTTAGCGGCTGTGTGCTTTTATTTTAATGACACCGTAAAAAATATATAAAAATACAAAAAATATCATATTAATGATAAAAGTATTTTATACTTATTTACCTACCAAAATTTTTTGTATGCTTTTAGTTAAATTTTCGTCAAATTTGACTTATTTTTTGCAACATTTTCAATAGTTTTGCTCAATTTAATTTTTTTTTATTTTTGACTATCTTTTTTCGCCTATAGGGTAGTGCATTTAATTTTGGCACTTTTTTGTTTTTCTGATGTAACTTTTTACTGTATGGCCTGATTTTCATGTTTGATAGCTCATTTTGAAGCTTTCACGATACTGCGTTGCGTCACAAAAGTTTCACTGTACGAAAGTAGTTTTTTTACTTAATTAAATCAGTTTTTAAAAAAATGGAAAATTGCCGAAATTAAATGTGTGCATTTAATTTCGGCACTTTACAAACAATCGATTGTTTCTTAGTCAAAAAATCATCATTTTCAAAAATTTAAAAGCCTATCATTATCTCCAGACAGTTTTCTTTAATTCAAGCTTTTACTTGTTGTTTAACGTGTAACTGGCAAAAAGTTACAGCTAAACTGCCAAATGGTATCAAAATGAGCAAAATTTAGGAAAAAAGTGCATTTAATTTCGGCACTTTTTAAAAGGACACCCTTAATCACGTTTTGCTATGACCCCTACACATTTCAACATTGTTTTTTAACTATTTGCAACTACAATTTAACACCCGACCACTTAATTCAACCCGTTTTTACCTACAGCAATATGTGTGCCGAAATTACACTATTTTATTTTATAACGATTGCTCACCACAGACGCAACGTAGAACCACGGGGACTAAAAATTCGGAAAATAGACTAAATTTTACCAGAACAGTTTAATTTTTAAACCAATTTATTGCGTAATCATGAAATTCCCATGTTCTAAAAACGAGTAACAATTTTATTTTTTATAAATCACACAATTTCACATAAAAATATTATAACATAACAAATAAAAAGCTCACGACAGTCATCTACATATAATTAGTTCTCATTTGAGCTATCAAACGTCGTATTCCGTCCAGGATTACCAAAGATATAGTCCAAAATCAAAAATGTCCAATTTGGAAAAGTGCCGAAATTAAATGTACTACCCTATACCCCTTAAAAAAATTTTTGTGCCTCTTGTTTGAAGCGCTCAGCTTTCTGCCGTTAAATCACCCAGAAGAGGCAAAATACAGGTCTGCTTTTTAAGATAGTTTGATGAACAATTATTATACCCTCATTTGTTTATCATGCGCAATTAAATTAATTAAAATAGATAAAAACGCGAAGTAGAACTTTCAATGTATTTGTTTGACCTGCTTGAGCGCTTTTCTCATGTTTGAAAAATTTAATTTTTTGGAACGCAATCTTCAGATGCAATAATTAAATTAATTAAAATAGATAAAAATGCGAAGTAGAACTTTCAATGTATTTGTTTGACCTGCTTGAGCGCTTTTCTCATGTTTGAAAAATTTTAATTTTTTGGAACGCAGTCTTCAGATGCAATTTTTTCAATGCATTTTAAGACATTTTATACCTATTTTTTATCTTATTTTCGCTTTTTTGTCTCTTTTTTCCTTTTCTTTTTTCTCTTTTTTTTTCTTTCTCTTCTACTTGACCCTCCCTCCGTTTTATTGCCCCCCCAGAGGTGAGAAAGGGGGTGGGCAGAGTGAGGTCCACCCCCTAACCTCGAAATTTTAGGACAGACGAAAATCTATGGGGGCCTCTCTCTCCCCCTAAATTTCAAAATTTTTTACCCCTGACTCCCTCTAGAATTTAAAATCTAACTCCTCCCCTCCCCCCTCGGGAAAATTTTAGGTACTTTTTTTATACTAAATTTTCTTCCAAAACGTGAATTTTTAACACATATTCATGTTTTTACACCTTTTTTACAACAGAATATCGCTTTTTATTCAATAAAATGTAGTATTATCCTATAAAAAGAACAATTATTAAAGTTATTACAGTTTAAAACTGTTTTGCTTTAGACACCGGACCCCACTTGAACCCCCTCTAGATTTCCGAATGTCGCACCCCGGGGTCGACCCCCCCTAAAAAGCTAGGGGGGTCCGGACCCCCTGGGACCCGCCTCCTAGAATTAAAAATTCGATTTACCCCGGGTAACCACCCCCCTAGCTTCCCCGACTGTTCCCACCTATGTGCCCCCCCGTTTCAAAAAGTTGCTCCCTTGTGCCCCCCTTTTTGGAATGCCTCCCCCCCAAAAAAAACCTCCGGAGGGGGAGCAGTGCATAGGCATAGATGTTTTTTGGGGGGGGGGGACAGAGGGGTGCACCCCCCCCTAGCCCCAAAATTTTGGACCCCCCCCCCCCTGGAAAAAATCCAGGGGGCCCCCCCCCCTCCCCAAGCTCGAGAGCGGTCCGACCTCCCCCTGGAAGGCAGGACCCCCCTCCCCCCCCTCCCGACCAATTTGGAAGTATATTTTTTTATTTACTGTCAAAAACACGGTTTTTAAGTTAAAAACAGAGTTTAAATATACTTTTTAGGCCTAAATAGGCTGTTTTAGTACATAAAATTCAATATTAGACCTAAAAACACACAAACTATTGAGTTTAAAAAATTTTGTTAAAAAATTGGACCCCTGACCCCCTTCCCCTTAAGTTTGAAATCACGCACTCTGGGTTGACCTCCTCTAAAAAGCCAGGGGGGTCCGGAGCCCCCTGGTCCCCACCCCCCCCTAAAAAATTTTGGCCTTCCACCCGGGGGTGGACCCCCCCTAGCGGACCCGACCAAAAACATCTATGTGCATAGGTCTGTATAAAAAATATTTTATCACCAGTAACGCTGTTATTTGCTAATTTTACCCACAAATTTCAAATTCAATCCCAATTCGGAAATGATTTTCAGGTCTCGGTCTAGCGTTTCAATAACCGGGTCGATTAAAATGGCTTCCGTCGTTCGCCGACATCCGATTATGTACGAATACGTGCTCGATAGTTTTTCGAACATCTAAAACAACAACAAGTAGGGTCCATTTTTTCAGTCCGGCCGGACTTTTCAGATTTCAACGTTGTAAGTTACAAAACTGTGTTAACAAATTTAAACCGGGGGCGCAGCCATGAGAATTGGAGAATGTGGTTGTAACGTGTAACCTCTCACAAAAATTGCAAAATATATGACACATCATAGATGAACAAGGGGGGGGGTAGGGTGGGGCCGGCCCCCTCCCATCTAGCCTCTAAATTTTGCCCCCCTCCCCAGAAAAAAATTCAGGGCCCTCAATTTCCCCAAATTTTCCAATTTTTTCTCTTGACCCCCCCTCGAAATTTAAAAATATGACCCCCCCCCCCCGTTCCTTTTTCGAGAAAACTTTAAGCACTTTTTTATACTAAATGTTCTTCCAAAAACGTTGATTTTTTAACAAAATTTATGTTTTTATACGTTTTTTATACCAGAATATCGCTTTTTATTCAATAAAATGTAGTATTATTTTATAAAAAGATTATTATTAAACCATTAATGTTTTAAAGTATTTTGCTTCGGACATTGGAACCCACCTGACCCCCCCTCTAGGTTTCAAAATCTTCCACCCCGGGTCGACCCCCCCTAAAAAGCTAGGGGGGGTTCGACCCCTCTAGGACCCCTCCTAGATTTTGAGATGTCAGTTACCCGGGGTAAACACCCCCCTAGCTTCGTTGACCGTCTTCATTTATGACACTTTAAAAATTTTGGGGGTCCAATGCTACACAACTGAAGTGGACATTAGAAATTCGCTAAAAAAAACAACTGGATAGCATTCGATCTTTTAGATTTGAATTATTAACTGTAAAACTTTATTAATCAATAAAAACTTATATCAGAATTTTTTTTACCTGTCGAAACACATAATCTTTATTTGCAGCGTGCGATGAAACGGTGAAACCTAAATAATAATGAACTTATTTTAAATAAATAAACATTTTATTAAATTTTTATATGTTTGTTAAAAAATAAAGAATTTTAATGTCAAGAATCAAGAATGTCTACTTACACTAAATTTTTGACCAAAATTTTGCCGGAAAGGCAAACATATATATTTTTTTCTTTTTTTGTTGAGCAAAAAATAATTGAAACGCGAAAAAAATTCAGTGCAAAAAGTTGTAATTTCTACTGCAAGAAAACTAACATTATATTTAAAATTGCTGCGCAGGAAAATTAGCAGAAAATGGCGGATTTTTGCGGGAAAAGTCGCACTAACTTGCGCATTCGCGACTTTTTTGGCAAAATTTTGATGAAAAATTTAATGTACAGTCGAGCATTCTTGTGTTCTATTTTCTTGGATAATCAAAAAGAAAATATTTGCAATAATACTTTTACTTGTGATGAATTATGCTGTAAAAATTGATTCAGTTGCAAAGTTAATGTTAAAGGTTTATCTTAAATATAACTTTAAAAAAACAAATATTATTTTAGTTTAAATTTTTTAAGGTTAAACACTTCGGCCTTCGGCGCATTTGATTTTAGTGTTAAAAATAACTAAATGTACTTAATTAAAAAAATAACCAACAATGTTATTTCAATAAGTTTTATTGCGTTGTTTATTACTGTTTTTAGTTCAAATAAAACTTAACATAAACCTTTTTTTTAATCATATCTTAACCCTTTCCTTTTTTTAAGGATTACTTCTTGTAGTAGACCAATTCACATAATTTTATAAAAGTAGTTGTTTTGTATTAAAGACACTATACGCAGCCGAGTCGTTGAAACTCGCAAGTCATCGGAAAAAATTTATTTAACCTGCAGCCTCGCCACATGAAACATTGAATTAAGATTCAGATAAGCGGGGTTTATATACGCAGCATTATCATACACATAATGGATGAGTATGCGAGAGGTACGGTGAGGTCCCCCTCATAGATGTTTTTGGGGGGGGGACAAAGGGGTCCACCCCCCCTAGAGCCAAAATTTTGGACCCCCTCAGCGAGGCTAACCCCCCCCCCCCCACGACCAATTTTTAATTATATTTTTTATTTACTGTCAAAAACACGGTTTTTTAGTTAAAAACAGTGTTTAAATATACTTTTTAGGCCTAAATAAGCGGTTTTTAGTACATAAAATTTAATATTAGACCTGAAAACACTTAAATTATTGAGTTTTAAAAAATTTTGTTAAAAAATTAGACCCTCCTGGCCCCCCCCTAAATTTGAAATCTCGCACCCGGGGTCAACCCGCCCCTAAAACGCCAGGGGGTCCGGACCCCCCTGGACACCCCCTCCTAAAAAATTTTGGCCTTCCACCACGAAGGTGGACCCCCCCCCTTGCGAACCCGACCGAAAACATCTATGGTCCCTCTCCTCGTAATCATTGTTCTTGTTTCAAATTCCATTGCATCCATAGGTGTTTTTGGTCAGTTCCGTCAGGGGGGGGGTGCCACCCGGGTGGAAGGCCAAAGTTTTTAGGGGGGGGGCGGGGTCACAGACACCCCCTGGCTTTTTAGATCGACCCCGGGTCTGAGACTGGGGTTAAGGAGGAGGTCCAATTTTAATAGCAGAACTTTTTTAACTCAATAATTTAAGTGTTTTTAGGTATAATATTGAATTTTATGTATTTAAACAGCCTATTTAGGCCTTCAAGAATCTAAACACTGTTGTTAAGGCTAAAAACCCGTGTCCTATTTTGACAGTAAATAAAAAAATATACTTCCAAATTGGTTGGGAGGGGGAGGGGGGTCAGGCCTCGCTAGCGGTGTCAGGCCGGACCGCTCTCGAGCTTTGGGGGAGGGGGGGGCCCTGGATTTTTTTCTAGGGGGGGTCCAAAATTTTGGTTCTAGGGGAGGTGGACCCCTCTGTACCCCCACTAAAACACCTATGATTGCATCACAACACAAATGATCAACCGTAATATTTAAAACAAACGTATTTTGTTCTCTTTACAAAATGTTCACTATATAGCCGCCCCTTTTGTTAATGCGTCCGTGTGCAACAAAAGCGCGAGCGCAAACCACCTTCTTTTATAAAATAGCAATGATGGTAATAAACAGACACAAATACGTGAGTATCAGCAGTTTAAAAAGAAGTCTGCAGCGAGAAATTTAGGTTTACATTGATTGCGCAAAACAACACAGTATTGAATAATGATTAATTTTTTATAAAGGAAAAAGCGTTGCCGTTTTGTTTTATTCACGGGACTTTAGAAATAAAAGGTTCTAATAAATTTATTGAATTTTTAAGTGTGTTGTTATATTGTTCTAAAGCTAATTCATTTTTATGGGAATTTTTATGCTTTTTAGTTAAGACAAACCGCAAAATATTTCTCAATGCCATTTTTATTAAATTTAAAATTACTTCTTTTAGATACAGATAAAACAACAGGACTGAAAGTGTAGGAAAGGTTTTGTAAAACTGGAAGAAATAGAGATTTTGAAAGACTTCCCATCTAAAAAGAGTTTTCGATAAACTGTTCTGAAAGATTTATTGGTATGTAGAAACAAGCTAAACCAACGTTTTATGTAGTTTTATGCCCATAGTCAAGTAACGTTTCGAGTGGCAATGATCATATTATAGATAGGGTGGGCAGAACACTCCACAAAATCTCAGAATTGTTGACACCCCACGACCGAAGCCTTCTTCATAATAAAACTGATGCTACTCTGGACATTTTACAGAGGTGTCTCAGCATAGGTGGGCAGCCGCCTGGATTTTTGGAGGTTATATCCGTTCCCCAATATTTGTGGGAAGGTGTCCCAAAAATTTTTGGGGTATACCCCAAATACCCTATTTTTAGCGTTTTAGTTTAGTACTGGGACCCAAAAAATTTTAGAAGGGGGGGGGGGGTACCCCAAAATTTAAGGGGGGAGTTTAATCTATAATCGGAATTTTTTTTTGGGATAATAACCCCCTCCCTGACCACCTATGGGTTCCAGTACAAAATAGGATTTTTTTTCGATGGCTTCCGAAATTTTACATGTATATATAAATTAATATTAGT
>JASAMX010006796.1:0-37357 GCA_030248175.1 Microlaimidae sp. YZB2_3
GATGTAATTCAACCATAGTCACTAGTGAATTGTTAACTTGTATTTTAAAAAAAATGCATTTTTGTTTCAAATATTGAGCAATTTTATAAATAATTGGCAAACTAAGGGAGTTAAATACTTTAATATTAAACTGTTTTTGCTAAAAAATTTTTATTGGATTTATTGTTAAATATACTACTATTTAAATCATTAAGAAAAATAGATTGTATGTTTCATTTGTTGTAGATAAATATTTGCGTAACATCAATTTATGGGGAAGAATTTCCCCCGTGGAAGATTTATTCTCGAGGGAAAAATTTTCGCGACAAAATTTTTCCGTTTTTTTTTGTTTTACTCATATAACTGCAAACGCTGGCAAAATAGTACACAAGCGTAAACATTCCTGGAAACAAAAATTTTGTTGTTTTTTTTGGTTTTGTGTAAAATTTTTTGTAATAAGTAAATAATATTATTATAATAAAGATTTAAACAAAGTTTTCGATTTTCTTTGTAAATTATTATTTCTTAAATGCTTATTAGTGATGTTCCTACCTTCCAATATAAAGCTCCGGAACTCCGGCCATATAAAGCGAAGAAATCTTCGGAGCTCCGATGCTCCGCCCCTTAAATAAGCAACTTGAGGCTTTAGCTTGAAATGCATTTTAAATTACTCTATTTCTGTTTGTAAGAATATTTTTACTGATTAAAATAAGTTTTGGAAAAAAATTAATTTGGAAAAAAATTTTGACAAAATAATATATTGCACCACTCTTTAATCATTCATGTAATTAGTACACAAAAAGATCTGGAGGTCCGGCGTTCCAGATCTCCGGAATAATTGCAATTTTTAACGCACAGTCAGCCAACGTATCATTTCGACTTATTCTGTCGTATATTTTTATTAATAAAATGATCTGAGTGCTAATTTTTCGAGTGAGAGAACCTCTTTTATTAAGTTTGCAAAAAAACAGTATTTAATTAGTATTTTATAAATGTTTTAGTATTCGAATACTACAAAATATTTGATACCTTTTAAAAAAATGAATACAATACCAATAAAAAACCGACCTTTTCAAAATGGTATCGATACTTTTAAATAAAAACTTACCCCTAAAAAACTAGTATTTAAATACTAAATAAATATATTTTTAACCCCTACCCAATACATAAATTAAAGAAATTCGCGTGTTAACGCACTATCCGCTATCCGCTATCTGCTATCCGAGGTAATTCCGGTGTGAACACACTATCCGCTATCTGCTATCTGCTATCTGCTATCTGCTATCCGCTATCTGCAATTTGTCCCGGTGTGAACACACTATCCGCTATCTGCGGTTATTTTACTCTGGTATGAATGGTTATCTGCTATCTGCTATCCGAGGTAATTCCGGTGTGAACACACTATACGCTATCTGCTATCTGCTATCTGCTATCTGCGGTTATTTTACTCTGGTATGAACGGTAAACCACTATCTGCTATCTGCTATCTGCTATCCGCTATCCGCTATCTGCTATCCGAGGTAATTCCGGTGTGAACACACTATCTGCTATCTGCTATCTGCTATCCGCTATCTGCTATCCGTCGGTGTGAACTGGCCTTTAGGTATTACAATTTCGGACGATTTGAAGTTTACGCGCCATTGTAAAAATATAACTCAAAAAGCAGCTTATAAAGTTTCTCTTTTATTTCGCGCGTTTAGAACAAAAAATACAAATTAACTGATAAAAGCTTATACTACATACATCCGCCCGCTTTTGGAATATGAAACGCCAGTTTAGAATTCTTATTTGCACAAAGATAAAATTATTGTCGAAAAAATTCACAAAAACTTTACCAAACGTCTATGTAAACGTTGCGGAATTTCTTTTAACCATTATTTTGACCGTTTAAATAAGCTAAATCTTGAAACACTTGAAAAACGTAGGCTTATTAATGATCTCGTGTGCGCCTTTAAAATCATAAAAAAAATTTCTGATGTGCCATCAAATGATTTTTTTGTAATCGATAATACATTTCGTACAAGAACAAAAGGTTCAAAGCTTCTTAAACAAGAAAACTTTAAAATTGATACACGAAAATATTTTTTCTCAAATCGTGTTATTAATGTTTGGAATGATCTTGACGGCGAAATAAAAAATTCAAAATCCATTAAAGTTTTTCGTGAAAAAATTAGAAAACTGAAGACTTCATTTTTTAGTAAATACTTAATATACTCGTTAAATGAATAATTGCGTTGTGCTCTTGCCCTGTGCTTCTATATCTTCATGTTTTTCTATTATGTTCTTTAATATTATTTTAAAATTTATATTCAATGTCAGTGTTCTATATTTATAACGTGTAGTACCTTTTGAATAAAAATATTCTATTCTATTTGATCTTTTTATGCTATTTAACTATCATATTATTATTTAGTTTACCTTAGTTTACAATTTTGTTTTTTGGTTATTTCCTTTTCACTATTATTATTATATATTATTCTCATACAAAAATGTAAAACTCACATCTGCTCCCTAAAACCCCCTGATAGTGGTGGGGCCTTAATTAAAATTCTGCATCAGCAACAGTGCTGATATAGGGTATTAGGCGGCAATATGAAATATCTATCGCCGGCCCGCTTCAGCTATAAAAAAACACGTTTAGTTGTACAATAAACGTTTATTTGCAACAGGTTTATTCCGTTAAATTAAAAACAAATAAAAAAAACGAAAAAAAACTGAGGAATAATGGACCCAAGTTTACATTCCATATGTGTAAATAAAACGTCGCTGCAGTTTGTATGACCTTTTGTTCTCCCACGTTCAACATTAATATTCTATCACAATTTTCATAAGAAAATTGTGTTTCTTCATTGTTTATCATTTCTGACGCTAAAGGCACTGGAGAGGAGACGGAAAGCAAAAACCAAACGCTAAAGCGGTATGCTGTTTGAGTGCGTTTTAGTTTAGTGTTTTTTGTTTGTTTTTAAAATTGAAAATTTGACAAACGAATTTGTAATTTACAATATTTTTTTGTTGTTTTTTAAATTTATTATTTGACTAATAGTAAACAAAATTCGATAAACAAATCGATAATCAAAAGTCTAAATATAAATGTTGTTTCTACAAAAGTTGTTCAATTCTCCCCACTTTTTGACAAACGGTTTTTATGCATAAATTAGTAATTAATATCCAGACAGAAATAACAACCCAAAGCTCTAACGTTGACGCTAAAAACATTATAACATTAATATTTTTTTTCATTACAAAATTTGCGCATCACGATTGTTTAATGAATTGTTTAAGCTCTAAACAGCGATTTTTAAATTTTTTTAAATCAACTTCCTTAAGGTCTCTCCCGTCAGTTTTCTTAAGTATGGAAAATTGCGATTTTCGGCATACGAGATCTCGCGAAATACAGAAATGTTTCCATAAAAAATTAATAAGGGTGTTAAAAAGGTAGAAATACCACGATTATAAAGTGCAGATTCATTATTTTATTAGTAGTAGTTGAAATAATTGATATTAAAAATCAAATTGCAACAAAATTTTTTTAAAACCCTTAAAAATATTCACTGCTCAGTATTTATTAAAAAAATACTTCCAATACAGGGGAACTGTTAGCCTTTTTTACGTACGTAAAAACCAACGGAAATATTTTTGATTTATGGTTTAATATACGATTTTCCGTGAATTTTTCAAAATTGCAACAATTTAAAAAACGTGGATTTAATTTAATTTGGTAAAATTTAAAGCTGCAAATAATATGTTTTTATTGAACTCTATGATTTTTAAACTTCAATAATAGCCTTCGTGCTGTTAATCTGTTGTGTGCATATTTAATTTAATAATGGCCGTGGTATAAACCTCCTTTATCAAAGCTGAGCAGATGGACGTGTGGTGCAGTCGGTAACGCCTAGAGCTCCTATTTTTGAGGTCAAGTGATCGATTCCCACTGTGAACTATATTTTCATTGCCATATTTTTTATTTAATATTAATATTTTTTTAGATTTATTACAATATTTTTCAATGAATCAAAACAAAAAAAAAATTATTTGTAAATATTTAAACTTATTTTGTTTTCTAGTTTTTGCCGCTTATTTGAATATTCGTCATTGGTATATTTTAAAATATTATAATTCTCTATAATTACAAAAAATAATAAAATACATTTTATGTAAGCAAAAAAATAAATTTTGTTCTGTAAATTATAAATTTATAGCAATTTTTTTATTGAACAATGTGAATTGAAAACTGTCCGGAGAGACCTTAAGAAAATAAAAATACTGCTTATTATGAATGGCATGAGTTACAAAATTTCCCACTTTTTATTTTAATTGTTGGTGTGGGTATGCTAGCTAAATTGCCCTGTGATACTTTTGCCTATGTATTAATAAAAAAACAATAAGTTGTGGGTTTTTATATATAAAACTAAAACTAATTTAATAGGCTGTAAAATTAAGTTAAAATTAATTAAGTGTTTAATTTACACACAAAACGAATTTTTTGTATTCCTAATTAGGGTTACTGTCTTTTTTATATCAAAGTTATTCTAAAAAACTACAAAATCCTTACTAATAAAACAAAACTATTGGTATATATTTTATTTTCAGAATTGGGAGCTGGATTTCTACAACCACCATTGTTTAATGCTGACTATCCAAGGTTATTATATTATTTATTAAAAATTTTATACTTTTGAGTGGTTGAAAGACATAATCGCAAGACGATTTCTGTGTGCACAAATTTTTTACCCTTGAGTGGTTTTAAGACAAAACTAAAAAGTTATTTTTGGGTACACAAACAGGCTTTTTAGTTGTGAGACTTTTTGAAGCTAATTTTTTTCCTAAATAACATATTTAAAGCTATAAAACAAATAAAAATGTAACATTACAAATTATAGCAGTAGAAAAAAAGTTGTGGCTTGGGAAATATAAAATAATGTCATCAGTATTAGTTTTACTATTTTTTAATCTTATGATATAGTCGTTCTACTTGTTAAACATAAAAGTTTTAGCTTACTATTTACAAAACTTACTATTTACAAAGCTGGTTTACCATATATAAAAAAATTAACCCTGGGTGTTTATGATATTAACCTTATTTTATAAATATAGTACATATTTATAATTATGGTTAAAATAACAAAAATAGCTCACAAAACAGGACTATAACTGATATGAGCTTAACTGCCTTTGGCAGGTAACTTTGGAGCATTTAAATCCTAATTTTTTCGTACAAAATTTTCGCTGTTTTAGGAACTCCGGAGCTCCTAAAATAAATAAAAAAGCAAAAAAAATAAAATAAATTTTTTCAGAGAATAAAATAAATAGCAACAAAAAAATTTAGCATTACTTATATTTACCAATTAAAATAGAAAAAAAAGATGTAAATATAAGTAGTTGACTTAAATTAGTCACATAAAAAAATTAAATTGATTTGAGTGAATCAAGGTTGGTTCATACTTATGACAAAATATCCTTTGGACAAACTCCAATGGACAAAAGTCTTTGGACTTTGTCCAAAGGACAAATACAGCGTCAAAACGTCCTTTGGAGGACAAAGTCCAAAAGACAACGTGTTCATACTTTTTGTCCTTTGGAATTTTTCCTTTGGATTTTGTCCTTTGGACAAAGTCCAAAGGACAAATTTTAAGTAGCATTCATACTTCGTCTAAAGGAAAAAGTCAAAAGGACGTTTTGGCTTGTCCAAAGGACGTTTTAGCTTTTCCAAATTTGTTCTTTGAACTTTGTCCAAAGGACGTTTTGTCATAAGTATGAACAAGACTTTAGAATAGCATGTTCTCCTATTTTTATAATTTGAGGAAATAAATCAACCACCGGTGGTTTGCTAGTTTTTGCTTTTTCCGGATTAAAAAAAAACAGTTTTATCATTAAAACATAACTTGTACAGAAATTATGCGCAGTGAAACAGTAAAAAAAAGTATAAGCTTGAATATTTTATAAAAAATAAATGAAAATGTAGAAATTGTAGAAATTTTTTATCAGTGAATAACTAAGACTCTGGGATAAATATTGTAATAAAGTTACTCAAAAGTGTGTTAGATATGCTTCCTTACCAGTGCATATGATTTGGTACTAGACAAAAATAATAAAGTCATGTTGTTATATAAATTTTAAATTTAAAAATACTTAACATTAAAAGTTTTTCAAGATAAAAGTATTTTGATTTGATATCATCATTTTTCAACGCAAATAATTTGGTAACAAATAACACAAATAACTGCGTCAAAATCAAGGAAAATATTATAAAATAATTATTTTTTGGTATAGGGACAACACTGAAAATATATTTTTCGTCTGCTATTTTTTTGAGTAAAAGCTTACTTTTTAATGGGCTCATTCCTTTTGCCGAGCTTTTACCAGGTATTTTTAGTTTTGCCGCTCTTTTGTTTTAGTAATAAGACCACAAAACCCTTTAATACTAGCGCACTTTAGTCCTAGTTTTAGTACTAATGAAACTCGTAGTACTGGGTAAAACTTTTTGTTTGCGATTTTGATGATTTTTTGTAAACACCTTACCTATAAGCCCCAATAGACCACAAAATATTTTTGTTAAAATATCTCTACGTGTTCAGGAAATATGACCCCCAAAAATCGCGTTTTTTCAAAAAATTCTGTACTTAAAATGTTTCGCAATGAGTATAAAGTTTTAAGCTATAAGTTTTACTGAAAAAGTTTTATATTTTGGTAATTTTTCTATTTTGTACATTAATTTGATACCTTAATAGTTAAGATTGGTGCAGTAATTGTCTCCCATACAAAAAACCGAGTTTTTCGTTAAAAACACCAAAAGAAGGCAGTGATTTGATTAAGTTTGCCCAACACTTTGCCTACAGTTTGTATTTTTAGCGAAAAAACTCACGGGTTTTTTCTACGGAAAACGCAATATCTTGAGAAATATTGCTCCAATCTTAGCAATCAGGATATTAATTTAAAATAGAAAATAGCCACTTTTTTTAGTAAGACTTTTATAACCTTAAATTTTATACTCAATAAGAATTTTTTAAGTACAAAATTTCAAACAAACGCGATTTTGGGGGTCATTTCTCCTGAAGCACAACAGATATTTTGATGAAAAAAATTTTGTGGGCTACTGGGGGCAGGGGTAAGGTTTTTTTTAATAGCGTACCTTTAAGAAAGAAATATTATTAAACTTTAGTATATACAAAAATGATGCGGACTGACGACAAAACTCGAACTTTGAAAGGTTATATCTTCATAACAGGGGGGTAGATTATGTACGGGACATATATTGGAGCAAATACTCAGACACTTGGCTATTTTTTGAAAATGTTACAAACAATAGTATTTCTATGACGTCATGATTACAGTCGATGCAGTGAAAAAAATCTGGTCTTAAAAAAACAAAACTTTTTTTATCAGTAAAAGATAAGAAACACCGCTTGGTATGGTGTTAAAACATACTTTGTCGAGTTTTTTTCTAAAAATCTGAGCAAAATCTGTTCGCTAAAATTTTTTTTATGATGCCTTGAATAGGCGCGGTTTTCGCGGTTTTTGATACACTAGAAAAAATATAGCTTTTGTTTTGCTTCATGCTCGACGTGTGTACGATTTTAATCATATTGTTATATATTAAATGTCCGCCATTTTTTAATCCTTATTTTTAACCTTAAAAATTTTTTAGGGGTTGACCCCCAGGGCTACAGAGGGGCCAAACACAAATGCCATAAAATTTTTTGAAATTTTTTTAAACCATTAAAAACGTAAACTTTATCAAAAAAAACTACTTTTTATTTTAGGTTTGTGTCAAAAAACCTAATATTAAACTTACAATAAGCTGTCAAAAATGACGAATTTAAAATTTGAAAGCATTCCAACCTCCTATGCTGGCAGCAGCGAATTTCTAATTTCAAAAATTTAACAAGAATAAAAAACTTTAAAAGATTAGTTTTAAATTCTTTTAGTTTATTTTGATTTAAAACATTAGTGGTGCAAATTACCCCATAAAAATGCAAAATAAATTTTTCCTTAAAGTTCAAAAATACTTCCTCACGCCATGCAAATTTTTGTCATTACGTCATAATTAATGATTTTTATTGGCTCTTCCACAATTAAAATGACGTCAATTCAAACCAGATCGCGGATTCAAACGTTTTTAGACGAAAAATAGCATTATTTCAAAAAAAATACATTTAGATATTGGCAAAAGTTGGGAGACATAATTATTAAAAAGTTGTCTTTATGTTGACACACATCTTTACAAGTGTAACGCCAAAAACCTGTAGGGGATCAGCTACTGGCGCACATTTGTCCGCCAAGGAAAAAGTAGGAGAGAAAGGTTAGATAAAATCTGTCACTTATGTCCTAACGAGTTTTTGAGTCGTTGCGAAGATCGGTCTTTGGCGCCAGCCAGGTAAAGGTAAGCCTAGTCTGATCCGCTAACGAATTAGTAATTAGTACTTATTACTGACGAGAGCTAAGTTGGTGGTTAACCGACTGAGCTCTCGTCTAAACTGCTGAACAGGAATTTACGGTATTTAGTTTTATTAGTGGCCAAAAACGCGTATAACCAGGGCTAAGAACGCAAAAACACAGAAAAAATGGGTAAACCTAAATTGGGGATTGGCACCTGGGGGGACTTTACTTAATCTATTGTGTGATTTATAAAAATTATTTATGATAAATTACTGTGTTGTTTGTGCTTAGCTTGGGCGGAAACTTAACTAAAAATAAGGGGCGCTTTTTGGTTAGCCGAAGCTGTGGGCGTTGAGGGGGGCAAATACAAAAATAAAGTTTAAAGCCATTTAAACACCGGTTTTAGATATTTGGCACAATTTAGCGGTAAACTACTCAAAAAACCTACACAAAGGCAGACTGGTAATAAGGTGTGGGTGGGTAACCCAAAGACTAACCCTTTAAATAAAAAGGGGCCTTAGCTTAAGTAAGGGGGGATGGGGAAAACCTATACCACCGCCAAACTAAGGAAGACCCTAATAAAAACTAAACTTAAAGTGTCTAAAATAATCTTAAGGAACTAGTACTGACTAGTTCTAAATTAAGCAGACCGACTAAGCCACGGAGGGCCATGTTACCTGGGCTGAACTACGATCGTTATTCCACCAATCTGCAAGTATTAGCCAGGGGATTAGGGGGGAATAAACCATTGAATCAGCTTAAAAATAAATTACCAACATCGCATAATGCGCTAGTTGGCGCGGTTTCTATGAAGGGGGACTTGACGAATCGCCATAATTTCCACCATTAAATTTTGCCAATATTCCAAAAATGGGGGGGAAGCAGAACGAAAACACTAAAAAAATGCTGGCCGGTTAGACGGAGGGGACACAAGAAAAACTACCCCGGACAACCCAGGGGGAGAAAGAAACAGTTATAAAAATAAGAGGGTTTCTTTCAAAACCCTCTTTCAAAAATCCAAAGCCTTTTTCCGAGATCTGTTTTAGAAAGCCGGATAAGCGTGAGTTAAAAATAAAAACTGATGTTTGGCAAAACCGCGCCACTTAAATATGCGAAGCTTTTAATAACAAAAACCATGTGTTTGGCATTTTTCAACACGCTTTTGTTCCTACTCCGTCGGCTACTTGCTGATTGTTTACTCATTTTGCTTGCCCTAGCAAAATGAGGGGAAAAAACGGCTGTTTGAGCGGCCTGCAGCGTGTAATATACAACCGCCTTTTCACCGCTGACTTAGTCGGTCTGTAAGTGAGGCGAGCCACCAGGCGTGTGAAAGACGAGCTGCCTGTGCAGCTAAAGGGGAATAAGAAAAATATTTAATAATTACGCGTGAGACAAGAGGGCGCCGGGGGAAAAGGGGACTGATGCACAATGACACTTTTGCGTGGCATCTTCCCAACCAGTTTGAGCCATCCCCGGCGAACCAGGGTAAGCAGAAAAGGGGTAGGCGAGCGGACAGAAAAGTGTTGTCGTGATGGTTAGCAGCACTATTTTACCCGTATTTAAACAAAAATTAAAGCTGCTGTGGGGGGAAAGTCTTCATCGGTGTAGGTCGATTTTTTATACTGTAACACAAAAGAAAAAAAGAAAAAACACATTTATTTTATTAAAAATAACTGGCCTAACTCAGGCAGTGCCAGGGAAGGGGCACAAAAAATCTCACAACAAGGCCCTCCACCAGGGCAATCCGGAAAACGGACTTTTTTGATAAGGTGGAACAAAATATGATTTTTATTTTTTGAAAAATTGGTGACTTGTGTCACTGCTTAACCCTGCTTTTGGGAAAGACTAGTAAAAAAAACAAAAACAAAAAACTAAATTATATGTGGGGGGGGCAATCCATCAACTCAGCGCGGCCCTGCTTTTTAGGGAATTTTTTTAATTTTTGCACATATATCACGCCCTGAAGTTTCACAGATAGAAAAAAAGAAAATAAAGAAAGTTTTTAAGAAAATTCAGTTTTTAATAAAGCGCTATTCGCTTATGACTGAGGGTCCTCGCCATCATTGTCCTCTTGACTTTCATTATCATTGTCTTTGGGATTTTCCCAAACATCCACATTATCCCAGACGAATGGAGGCTCCAAGGGGAGAGACTCCCGTTGCGGCCCCGCGCTTTCCTCTTCCACGACAGGCACCTCGGGGGAGTGGCCGATCGTTGCTGCAGTTCCTGGAGGGTTTGAGGTGGAGGCCACGCCCGCAGAGGAGGTGGAGGGTTCATCCGATGTCATTCGAGGCTGGCCCGTCCATTTTCCTCATACAGCTGCTAAATGTGGCTTTGACGCGCTACTCACAGTGCTAAGCGAAGAGAGGGGGGTGCTCCCTGGTGTTCCGGCACTGTAATAAAAGGAAAGTGTAATTTATGCTAAATAATCCAAAACCAGGGTGAACAGCAGGCCACAATTCTCGCAAAGGTTTTGTTAAATGCGAAAAATAAAGATTTTGTATTAATAATTTACCTACAAGTTGAAAATTTAATTTTGAACACAAAATTATTTTTAATGCGAGATGTTTATCTTTGGGGAAGTTCATTCCCGAAAGTTAAACAGTAAAGCTGTCATCCTTCACCTGAAAGAAAGCAATAATTAAATATAGCATTTTAAGAAAAGAAACAAAACTTAGGGCATTTGGCAAAAAAACTAATTATTTAATTAAGGCTATGAGGCGAACCTAGTGCAATAAGCCATAACAATTTAAATTTAAAGCTACTAAACTACCGGCGTGCTTATATATTACAAAAAACACATGGGGCCACTAATAAACAAAACAAAACAAACAAACAAAAACAGAGTGCACGAGGGTAGAGGACACACAAAAACATGCATCTTACATGCCTATAGTTAAGATAATAGAATAGTTTTAGAGATAGACAAGACAATTAGAAGCAGACAGAGGTAGAAGTGGGTTAATTGTGAAGCATAACACAACATAAACACAAAACATTTAAGCGCATGAGTTGTTTTACCTTTGTTACCAAATAATAATAAGAAGAACTTTTAGTTTACCTAACAATAATAATTAGAAGAAGAAGCCATGATTTTAATGCACACAAAACACAAAACATAAGTTAGTTTGAAAAACTAAAATTAAATTTTTACGATTTGCGCTTTTTCTTCTTTTTAAAGGTGGTAGGTATTTCTGCCATAATTTTGCCGAGAATGTCGGCCTCCTCGATTGGAGCGGGGATTTCCTCTTCTTCCTCTGATTCTGTTTCCAAGAATAGGGCATCCCGCATCTGTTCCACATTGGCGTTAGCCGCTTGAATTTTTGCCTCTGCCTCTTTTAGCAATTTCTTTTGCCGATGATACTTAATCCACATGTGGATCCTGCGGAGACGACGCCGCTCTTTCCTGTTTTTCCTCTTACGAAGCTGAGCCTCGGTGACATCAGGGGCTAGAGGTAGAAGCCTTTGCAAAAGCCACTTCTGATCCAGTTGAGCATTTTCCTTCTTAGCCTGCTCGATATCTTCTGGAGACTCCATATCCTCAGCCCATTTGGTTGAGTCTGGGCGGTGTTGCTGATTTTTGACTCCTCCGCGTTTGCCTATGAGTTCATACACTTTCCCTTATGTTTGCATAAAAAACTTGACCAAGGTTAGCTTTTTGAGATTTATACAATTTAAGCCTTTGCAAATTTACCCACTCAGTGTAATCTTTTAATTAATCATCGTCACTACTGAGACGTGTGATTTTAGCGGTACCCATGTCATTATTGATTTGTTGTACTTTATAGGGTCCAACCCATTTACTTGTTAACTTATTACATTGTTTAGGTTTAACGGCAGGGTTATATTTGAGAACAAGTGAATCTTTATCTATTGCTTTAATACAAACCCTTTTATCATAGTTACGTTTTTGTTTGACCTGTGCTTTAGTGATATTTTTAACTGCTAAATCCCTTGCTTTGGTTAATGCAACCTTAGCGTGTGCGATATAATCTTCGTCATAATCCACATAGGGGGAGCAAGCCTTTTCGTATTTAACGTCTAGGGGAACTCGAATATCTTGTCCATAAATTAAATAAAACGGGCTTTCTTGAGTTGACTCTTGCAAAGATAGGTTATAGGCTGACACTATGAAAGGGAGAGCAAAATCCCAATCGTCTTGCTGCTCGTTCACGTAGAGGGAGAGCATTGTACAC
This sequence comes from Microlaimidae sp. YZB2_3, assembly GCA_030248175.1. Taxonomy (NCBI): domain Eukaryota; kingdom Metazoa; phylum Nematoda; class Chromadorea; order Desmodorida; family Microlaimidae; species Microlaimidae sp. YZB2_3. The sequence goes on from JASAMX010006796.1 coordinate 12,552, forward strand.
AGGGTTTTGTTGAATCTTTCCGTTAAACCATTACACTGAGGGTGATAAGCGGCTGTAAAAACTTTCTTGGAAGCACCAATTTCACAAATTTCAGCTATTATTTCATTTGCAAAATTCATTCCTTGATCCGTTAATATTTCGAAGGGACATCCATGAACTGCTAATACTTTTTCTAGGAGAATTTTGGCGATCGTCTCAGCTTTTTGGTCACGGAGGGGAAATCCCATAGCAAAACTTGAAACATACTCTGTAATCACTAAGATGTATTTATTGCCCTTATGCGTCTCTTTGAGTGGACCCAATATATCCATTCCAATTTTGTCAAAAATCCTGGTCACTTTGATGGGTTTGAGGGAAGGTCTAGCTGTTTGGGTATCGGATTTACAATGAGCGCATTGCTTACAGGTAGACACATAATTTTTGACATCTTGATTCATTGAGGGCCAATAAAATCGATTGGTTACTTGGGAGAGGGTTCTTTTAGTTCCCATATGTCCTCCAAAAATATCATCATGGGCAGACTTAATGGCTTCCTGTCATTGTTCTGTTGGTAAACATATTTGTTCGGGAAATTCTAAGCTAAGCCTCTTCTTTTTGGGATGTTCATGCATAAAGACATTCTGTCGAAGGTAATATCCTTCGTCCCAGCGTACAATATCTTGACGCAGTTTACTCTCTTTTGGAAGTTTATTATCTTTCAATTATGCATAGATCAAGGAAAAATCGGGATCCTTTTGTTGCAATTTGATTAATTCTTCCATTTCATTTGAGGGGATGAGAGAAAGTATTGTGCAAGCAAGGTGTGTACTGGGTTTATCTACTTTCTCTTTGTGATCTGGCAGCGGTTTATCTATGGTCTCTTGACCTTCTGTTTCATCTTGTTCTTCAGGAGGGGGAATCCTTGATAAAGCATCTGCATTCCCATTTGCTTTTCCAGGGCGATATTCGCAATTAATAATTGAATATTCATTCATTAATAAAGCCCAACGTCCCAATCTTGCTGAAGAACATTTTCCGCTATTGAATATGTATTGAAGGGGAGCGTGGTCCGTTGTTAACTTAAATTTATGACCATATAGGTAAGGACGAAAGTGTTTAACCGCCCACACCAATGCCAAAACTTCACTTTCTATTGGGGCGTAGTTTCTCTCTGCACTATTGAAGTTCTGACTGGCGTATGCAATCGGTCTCTCTCCTTCTGCAAATACTTGCAAAAGTACAGCTCCCATGCCTGTGTCTGAGGCGTCTGTCAAAAGAAGAAAAGGACGTTTGAAATCGGGAAAAGCCAGTACATCTGTAGAGCAGAGCTTCTCCTTCAAAGTATCAAATGCTTTTTGGCACTCTGGTGTCCAATAAAACCTTGTTCGCTTTCCCATTAATTTATATAGTGGACTAGCAATTTCTACAAAGTTTTTGATAAATCTTCTGTAAAAATTTGCAAGACCATGAAATGAGCAAACTTGTTTTTGAGTTTTCAGAACCGGGAAATCCTTTACAAACAAAATTTTTGAGGGGTTTGGTTGAGCTCTATCTTTACTTACAATGTGTCCGAGAAATTCTACTGATTTCCGTCCAAATTGACACTTTTTCGATTTCAATTTAAGCTTGGCTTGACGCAGCCTATCCAATACTAGATCAATGTCTTTTAAGTGCTGGGGAAACGTTTTTGAAAATACTATTATGTTGTCAATATATACAAGGCAATTATGCCAATGCAGGTCAGCAAGGACAATTTCCATAAGGCGTTAAAAACTTGCAGGTGCATTACATAGACTGAACGTCAATACATTGAATTCATATAGGACTACAAAAAGCTGTCTTTTCTTTATCTTTCTCTTCGAGGTCAACCTGCCAATATCCTGATAACAAATCAAGAGTTGAAAAATAGACTGCTTCATTTAAAGCTTCCAGTACTTGGTCAATTCTGGGTAGGGGAAAGAATCTTTTTTTGGTAATCTTGTTCACTCCACGATAATCAATGCAGAAACGGTTTGTTCCGTCTTTCTTTCTCACAATGACTATGGGTGATGCAAATGGACTTTTAGATTCTCTTATTACTCCTTTTTGAAGCATTGTGTCTATTTCTTCACGAATGACTTGTTTTTGGCTTTCTGCTACTTGATATGGTTTTTGCCAATGGGTTATTATCTCCAACATCTATTTCATGCTTAAATATAGAAGTTCGTCCAGTATCATAAGGGCCTGAAGAGAACACGTCCTTGTTTTTCCAAATTAGTTCTACAAGGAGTTTCTTCTGTTCCTTCAGTTTGTCAAATTCAGTTAGATTCATTTCTTTCACAGGGTCAAAGTCAGAGGATCTCATTGACGTTGAAACATTAAAGACTTGGGGAGCTTCGCCCAGATCGGTATCCTCCGGTCTGGCAATAATATCAACTACAAATTCCTCATTGAGAACATTTGCAGTTCCAATTGAAGTGCCCGCGTACAGGGTGATCAGTTCTGTTGTGGGGTTCATTACTTCAATAATGGTTTTTCCTCCAAAGTGTGTTGCCAGCACATTTGCCAGGAACAAACCGGTACGTCAAAAGGATGGAGCCTCTGAGTCCAAGATGATCGCTGCGCCTTGCGGTAAGGGAGAGCCTACCTTGACTGTCAGAGCAGTCCTTGACCTGGGGGTCAATACCTTTGTTGCATACACACAAATTTCGATCCCGCTTATGGGATATTCCATGTCTGGGTCCATGGGAAGCCTACATCCATCACCCAAGATGATTCTCTCTTGTTCAAAATCAAACTCAATTTTTCCAAGTCTTCTCATAACGTCTGTTCCTAACAAGACCAAAACTGGGCAATTATCTTGCACATTTACCACAGAACTTATCTTCTCTCTACCAATTTTTAGTCTTACATTTCCTGTAGCTTAAAAATTTAAGTCTCCTGAGAGAGCCTGGGCAGGTTGACCTTTGAAAGGTTGAAAATCTACTGAAGTAAGGCTTTTTGCCATTTCTGTTGAAATAATGGAGCAGGTTGCTCCAGTATCAAATAACGCTTTGACCAACACATCTTCAATTTTAATAACCCCAACACAACGATATGAATCATCCATCTGTAACATATTTACTTTATGTTTTGATTTTGCTAAAGCTTTTTTCTGCCGTTTAAACCTTTTTTTAACCCTTTTTACACACAACACACAAAATAGTAACATTAATATTAGACACAAGACAAGACACAAACTTTGTTTTCCTACTTTTAATAGGGTTTTAAACTGGCCCGCACGCACGCCGGTTACTGCAATTAAGTATAATACTAAGTAACAGAATATTTTTAAGAACTTATACTTACAATCCTCTCGAGGAAAGGAAGAGCGTTCATATTCGGGAAAACCAGTATCCCATTGCAGACAATCAAACATCGGATGCATGAGTTTGCGAGTTTCGGCAGTCCGGGGGTGTAGCCCAATCCAAGGCTAGCGTGGGTGAATAAAATATGGATGCGGCCAAATAGGCGGCCAAGGCACTTTACCGCGCGGAATTAAGTCATATGGCACAGTGTGCAGGGTAACCAGAAAAGGTGCCGCCATATTTCTTCAAATGTCAGGTAGTTGGCCGGGTGGTGGGGGAGGGTCCCTTTCTGGCGGGCGCACCGCTCTTCGCCTTAAGTATGCAAAAATCGCTTCCTCCATTCCTTGCCCACCTTGTCTTTCTGTTGATGATGATCATCGTCTAGGGGCTGGAAACATGGGGACCGCAATCCCGACTGGGCGTCCATATTCATCTACATCATGCCCAAAGGGGCGGCTGATCTCTTCTGGTGGGGGATCCTTATGTATTCCTACCCGACTTTTGGTGGGGGCGTTGGGGTCTCAAGCCTGGGCCAACATTCCTTGTTCCGGTGGGAGCGTGGTTACTGGGGGGGAAACTTGGTAGAGGTAAGACGCGATTTCTTCTTGCAACGCTACTTTGAAAAATGTCTCTAACGTCAGAGGTCACGGAAGATCAGCTAGGACCGGTTGTGGAACTTTGTCGTAACCTGGGACTTGTTGGGCTCCAAAAGGGGTCACGGGAAGGGGGTGGGGTCTTTGTCACCGACCTCGACGAGGGGAGGCAGGTGGGGGCTCAGGGGTGGGAGTGTGCTGCGCCGGTATCCCTGCTGCAGTATTTGCCTGCAATTGGGAGATCCGTGCCGTCGCAGGGAGTGTGCTATCTTGCTCAACCCCTGAGGAGAGCCGTCTAAACTCGTCTTTCAAAGACTTTCTTCCCAAGTTGGACCGGTTAGGACAGGGCGAGGCCTGGGGTGAGTGAACCCAGGCATTGTCGTGGGAGCCACCCGGATACCAAATCCCGTGCCCATTCAAAAAGAACTAGGAGTAGGTTGGTTCATCTCTCCAGATACATTTGCACTGCGCAGAGGGAGGGACAATTCATCATCATCTTCTTCCTCCCAGTTTTGGGGTGGAGCCTCAGACTGCGTAGGGGGATTTTCTTGACGCCTATTTTTGCGTTCTTTTCTCCTTTGCCTCTGCCTTTTTCATGCCGCTTTTTGAGCCGCGATCTGCTGTCTTGGTTCGTATGAAGGAAAGTCTGGCCCGGACCACATACTATGATCATCCAGATCGGAAACCTGGGGAAGCCCACTCCGCTTCTTCTTCTTCTTGACGCCGTCTCAGTTCTTCAAGTCTTTGTCTTTCCTCTTCCTCTTTACGCTTTGCCTCCCACTCTTCCCACTGTCGCCTTTCTGCTTCGCGTCGCGCCAGCTGCTCTTGGGTGAGGAACGGTTCATTGGCTCTTTGTCTTACAAAACGAGTAGGGAGGGGCGCTTCCTCCGGTGTAGACGTTGCTAAAGGGGGTTGGGATTCCCGTTTAAAAGCCTCAGGAGGAACACATGCCGTACTTTTAAAAGAGGGTTGCGTGCCGTTTTTGGGGTGACCACAGTTTTCCTAGGCGCAATAACTTTGCCGATTTTTGACGGGGGCTGAGGCTCTCCCGTTTTCAACATTTCGACAATTGGGAATCTCGCTTCTACTCTTATTGGGGGGGATCTTCTTCGACGGTTGTTTCTTCCTCTTGCGATTCTTCTTCTTTAAACATTAGCCCTAAGGTCAGGGATAAATCTTTGTCGGAAGTGTCGGAAATGTGGGTGGAAACGCTCTTGAAACTTTCCTGACTCTGAGAGTTCCCAGTCTCTGCGCCTGAGGGGGAATCCTCTACCACCGTTACCTGACCCTCGCGTGCAGTTACAGCTTTTTCAGTGGGCACCAAATCTACTGACTCAGTGTCTGTGTCTTGTGCCAACCCTGGTCTACCCTGGGAAAGTTTAGGAACTTTGCCCCTACCACGAGGCTTCACTGGTGCCTTTTTAGCTGATTCCGCCATATTAAAATCCTTTAACGACGCTGGTACGGTACGATCTGAAACAACTCTTGCTATAAGATGTACACCAGGTTTAACATTATACATTCCCTTTGTTCCTGTGAACAGAGGGGTTACTTGGGGTAATCTACACAATAAGTCGCCTGACTCAAACATCTTGAGCTGCCCCGGCGCTTTTGTGAGAGTGAAGGACGCCCCAAAGGCAGTACTTCCCCTTTTACCCAATCCTCCGGTTTGTACTTTGCTGATACTCCCAGAAGACATCTGAGGATGGAGGTCCTTAACAACTATCTTAAAGGGGGGAATCCCGTTGTATGCCTCCACTCGCAAAATCTCTGGGGAATGAGATTTCGGATACCAAGGGGGTGCGTCAACATTCATCCTTGGGGGTGACACCACACCGACATTACATACCGCAGTCGCACATACGCGTTTATTAATATTAGAATTTAAAAAATTGGCTGAAGCCGGCGATTGTTTGTTTTGGGGAGTCCACCACCCTGACTCGGAGCGGGGCCGTTCCACTGGTCCATCAGCGCTGGCATACGGGGTTGATTATTACCACCGTTTTGATTTTGTTGCACAAAATTTTGGTTGCCGTTTCTACCATTATTATTACGACAACCATTGTTATTATTGAAATGCCATTAATTATTATTTTGATAATTATTATTGTTATTACGCCAAAAATTACCTTGCTGATTACGACCTGTGGGATGTGGGGGTTATTATTGCCAATTTTGTCTGGACAATCACGCGCAAAATGGCCTGCCCTCTTACAGAAGTCGCAAATTGGTGATCCACCAGCTGTCCACCGCTCCAGGTCATGCCCATTGGCGCGTCTCGATGCGTGGGACATGGGATTTTGGGGGGATTGACTACCCTCCTCCCGGGGACCAGGTTGGGGAGCCCACTATGTCCCTCCTCTCAGGGGAGCCATTTGAACAGTTAAAAATAAAATTTTTGTCCTGCTTTCGAGACTGCTGACGGTCCTTTCCTGCCTCGGGTTTAGGGTTCAGGTCGCAGACCGCCAGTGCGGTCTTGTCCTTTTTACCTTCATGCAGAAGCGTTTCTGCCTGCATAGCTAACCGGACTGCTTTGGTGAATGACTGCGTAATCGGTTACGCTTTCGTTTTGTCTTTGTGTCCATCTGTAGACAATATCCGTGGTGGATCCGACCATCCTTTCTAATTCCTGCGTAAGGGCTCGTACCACTTGTGTGTAGTCATTCTGAATATATAAGGGAATGGACTTGTAGGCTGTAGCAGCTGCTCCTTCAAGGTAACCGGGGAGTACACCCACACCGTCCTTGACTGAAACACCAGAAGATTTGGATCTGTCCTCTCCCTTAAATATACCCGCTTGAAAAGGCGTTTTTAAAGCTGTTTTGATACAAGGCGGCCGAACCTCTTGATGAATCCTGAAGCCTCTGCTTGTTGATGAGTTACTACGACGACGCCGTTGTCGTCGCCTTAATGGCCTCATGGTTGAACCTGAAGAGTCGGACGACTCTGACCCAGATGAACTTTTGCTAGAACTAATGCTTTTTACAGTTTTTTTACGCCCCCTTGGAGGATGGGGGGAGCCTTTCCCTTTGGACCTGTCCCGGGGAAACCCTCCTTTGCTATAATTGATTTCGAAGGTAACTTGGCTGTGACTGTCTTTTCCATTATCAGCATCTTTACATAGTCCGTCAGGGAATCCAGCTTTTTCTGCATAGACTCTAAGGTTGTTGAAGTCTGGAGCTCTGAAACGTTCAAATTTTGGGCCATGGCCGCATTAATCTTCTGGGTTGGTGCTTTTGAAACTGGGTGTGTTAAGAGTCGACTCAGCTGGGTTGGTTCCGCTTCCAATAGGTCTAAGTCTCGTGGGGTTAACGAAACCGGTGTTTGCAAAAATTTTGGTACGTGAGCTGTAGGTGCCAGTGGTTTGGGTGAACCGGGGACGAAACCAGGGAGTAAAGTAGACGTCCCCGGTTCACCTTCATCTTTTTGCATAAAATTACCGATTTGACCTTGCGGGAAGCTCCCCTCTGTCCACTGAGTTCTCTCAGAATGTTCTTGGTGCTTAATGTGGGGGTAATGAATGTGGGGGGGAGGAATCCTCGGGGGGTCCAAATCCTGCGCTGATTTGGATGATTCCCCTTCAGATTCTAAATCTGTCTTACGCAATCTTTCCTGACGTTTTAATTCAGCCATACGTCGGCATTGATACAAGCGATTTCTCAAGATTTGAGAACCCACAGTTGCCTCCGGATCCTCGTCCCTTGTCCCTTCTGACGAATCAGAAGTGACCAAAACCCACTGGTATCGCTTAGTTGCAGGCACCCTACGTTTTCTACTTGCTTGAGAAACCAGGTCAGCTTCCCTATTCAGCGCTCCAACCCTTAAATCTCGCCAAGGTTGTCCCTTCACCTGCGTAGCCGGGGCCTCGATATCTATTTTCTGACTTTTATCTACGGAGGGTTCAGCCATAGTTACAATTATTCAAAGAAGAATTATAACTTTGTCTAAACCTACGGAGGGTAGTGTACAAACTTCTGGGGGGTAAACCTTAAAACACAAGCCGGGACCTACTACCTAGGTGCACTACCTGTCAGAATAGCCACCACGATAATACAATAAGTATACAAAAAAAATTAAATAAAAATTTACAAACAATAATTTAAAAACGACAGACTCGAACCCTCTGTCCGTTTTCTTTCCTTGACGGGTGATCCCTACCGGTTTTCAGGCTTTTAATCTCGAAAGCCCCGTTATCGGCTCCAGAAATGTAACGCCAAAAACCTGTAGGGGATCAGCTACTGGCGCACATTTGTCCGCCAAGGAAAAAGTAGGAGAGAAAGGTTAGATAAAATCTGTCACTTACACCCTAACGGGTTTTTGAGTTGCTGCGAAGATCGGTCTTTGGCGCCAGCCAGGTAAAGGTAAGCCTAGTCGGATCCGCTAATGAATTAGTAATTAGTACTTATTACTGACCAGAGCTAAGTTGGGGGTTAACCGACTGAGCTCATGTCTAAACTGCAGAACACGAATTTACGGTATTTAGTTTTATTAGTGGCCAAAAACGCGTATAACCAGGGCCAGGAACGCAAAAACACAGAAAAAGTGGGTAAACCTAAATAAACCTAAAATATTTAATAATTACGCGTGAGACGAGAGGGCGCCGGGGGGAAAAGGGGACCGATGCATGACGACACTTTTGCGTCGCACAAGTAAGAAAACACTTAAAAAAGAGCATACTTTTGGCTGCGATATTTGGCAATTTTGTAGTAATATTTTAACTTTAAAAATATGTTTTTAACATATAACCTGGAAAATCGAAAAAAATCAGCTTTTAAGGCTAATTTGTTTGGCAAAATTTTTAATTTAAAGGTTTTCTGCTGCCAGCATACAGGCTTGGAATGCTTCCAAATTTTAAATTAGTCAATTTTGATGTATTGTATGCTTAATATTAGGTTTTTTGACACAAACCTAACATAAAAAAATTGTTCTTTTTTGACAAATTTTACGTTTTTAATGGTTTTGAAAAAGAATTTTGAAAAAAAATTTTGGCATTTGTGTTTGGCACCCCCTAGCCCCCGGGGGGCAACCCCAAAAAAAATTTTAAGTCAAAAGTAAGGGATAAAAAATGGCGGACATTTAATATATAACAATGTGATCAAAATCGTACACACGTAAATTAGGAAGCAAAACAAAAGCTATTTTTTGCAGTGTATTAATTTGGCGAAAAATCGCGAAAACCGCGCGCGTTTAACGCACCATAAAAAATTTGAGCGAGCCGATTTCGCTCAAATTTTCAGAAAAACCCAAAAAAGTACGTTCTATCAGCGCATCAGGTGGCGTTTTTTATCCTGTACTAATAAAAAAGTTTGGTTTTTTTTGGACCAGGTTTTTGTGACGGCATCGGCCATGGTGATGACGTCATAGAAATACACTTTTTTCTAACCTTTTCAAAAGTTAAGTTAAGATAGTTAAGTTCAATAGTTAATAGTCTGAGCTATGCTCCGATATATGACCTGTACATAATCTACCTTCGGTTATGGAGATATAAACCTTTAACGTTCTGTCGCCAGTTTTGTTGCCACGGTTTTGTCGCCAGTCCGCATCATTTTTGTATGGACTATAGAACCTTTTTGATAAAAAAAACATATGAATTTTAAAATTTAACAACATTTTATCACACTGGGTTTTTATTATCAATTTTCGAAGATTAACAATCAGCCAAAAACAATAAAAAAATGTTTATTTTAATTTAAAAGACGACTAATAAAAAAACATAATAATGACTATCAAAATAAAAATTACAAAACAAACTATCACAATATTGACTCACCACAGCAAAATTCATAAGATATTGACTCACCACAGCACAGAAGTTATTGAATACAAACACTATAGGCAAATAAAATCTAGCTGACCGCGATATTTGCAGTATTGAATCGACTATTTAACAACAACAACAACAAAATTCAAAATTTTTCACTAAAGCGGATTAATAACAAAGAATAAAAACTGTATTTTAATAATTATTAATCAATTTACTTAATTTGTAACCTAAATGAAAATTTTTTAAGGGCTAAATTTGGTTAATTTTTTTATATTTTGTGAAAAAGTGGAATTAGAAAAAATTCTACGTTTTTATTTGTTTGTTTTTTTAAGTCATTACCGCACAATTTTAATTGGTCTCCTCATGTCTGCATTCTAATTTTCACCGTCAGTAAGATATAATTCAACCGTAAGTTGTGAAGTAAATGACTGAGTTTTTCCAACTGCTTTATCATCTGGAAAAGCTGAAAACTCCCTGGGATAAAAAAAATTTTCCACTTTTAATATCATCTTGATAGCTCTTAACGAACCTATAATTAGCAATATTTTTTTGTGATACTATTTCTTTGTAAAAAACAAATTGAAAGAAGAAGATGTTATTTCGGCGCTACTGGTCGTCAAGCTCCTAATTGTTCAAAACTAAACAAACAAAGAAAAATAGTGCTTCAAAACTAACAAGAAAATATGCTTAAAACAAATTTGCACGTGCATATATTTGTTTTATTCTCTGGAATAACATAAATAGTTGTGCGCATGGACGTTATAACGCAATATTTAGGAGCGTTTTCGCTGCTATGAGATTTTGTTTATTGAAAAGTTTCTGTATTGACCAGCATAGCAAGCAAGCGACCAAGAACCTCACAATAAAATTCTAAAAACGTATGAAAAAAGCTTAGGTCATCACAGAGAGTTGTTGCTTGTTTAAAAGATGCAGGTATTAAACTTTAAAAAATTGTTAAATCCTTGATGAATAAAATAATTGGCAACGGAAGGGAAACAATAAATCTCATTGCTGCCGATTACTTCCATATCGATAAAACTTTTCAAAACAAACCCATCTACTTAACACTTTTGTTTTCCCAGTATTGCTGGTCAGAACCATTTTCTTCATTCCAACAGCAACATTTTAAAAACAGAATTGAAATTTGGAATCCTTCAAAATTTCACATTTGTCATTTTTGACAGCTTATTGTAAGCTTAATATTAGATTTTTTTACACAAACAATATATCAAAATTCGTCATATGTGATAAATTTTACATTTTTGATGGTTTTGAAAAACAATTTTGAAAAATTTTTTGGAATTCGTTTTTGGCCCTCCATAGCCCCCGGGGGATCATTCCCAAAAAAAAATTTTTAGGTCAAAGGTAAAGAATAAAAATTGGCGAACATTAAATATATAAAAATATGATCAATATCGTACACAATTCAAGCAGGAAGCAAAACAAAATAAATAATTTGAACAGTGTATTAGCGTGGCAAAAATTCGGGAAAAATTGCAAAAAGTACGCGCATTCAACGTATTATAAAAATATTTGAGCGAGCCGCTTTCGCTCAAACTTTCACATGTTTTAACAGCATACCAAGCGGCGTTTCTTATCTCCTACTAATAAAAAAGTTTTGTTTTTTTTGGACCAGGTTTTTTCACCGCATTGGCTGTAATGATGACGTCATCGAAAAACATTTTTTCCTAACCTTTTTCAAAAAATACCCAAGGTTCATGCTATGCTCCCATATAAGTCCCGCACATATGTCGCCAGTCCGCATCAGTTTTGTATGGACTATAGTAATTTTTCATATTGTAAAATTATCATGAGTTATTTTTATTTATAAAAGCTAAAATCTTATGTTTTTAATGCTCTAGTGTCATTTTATTCTAAGTAAATTTGTTTGTTCTGGAAGATTGAGCCAAACCAAAAATAGATTGTAATTATGCCGTCAATTTAATTAAAAAACAGTTTTGTATAGCCGGCTGAACACAACTTATATTTAAAGAATAATAAATAAATAAACATATAAATAAATAAATAACAAAAATAAACACAAAATAAAAACTACGTACTTGTGTGCTTCCCTCGGAACTTAATGTACAAATAAGCAAAATAGTTGCACTTCTTCAGCGGTATCTTATCTTACAACTATAATAAGCTATTAGTTTTCCTTTTTTATTATTTATAAAAATATATTTTTAAATTTATAATGCATATAAAAGTATTTTTATAATACCATAATAAACTTATTAACTAAAAACATGCAACAGGGATTAATAACGAACTCATTTTTGTTTTATTATTAAAATCATTTGAAATAATTTTTTACCTGATCTACAGTGGTATTTTTAAACACAAGACCTTTTTTTCGATTCCTCCCAATTGCTAGTATCAAATTCTACGGTGATAGATATTATTTGTATTTTTTAAAGCAATTTAAAAAACAATTTGTTTTCAAGAAATTTTAACAGCCAACGTGTAGTAGTGTTGCAAAAAGTATTGATTATATATAAAAGTAAAAGTAGTTTAAAATAATTTAATTTAAATAAGGTAAGAGTAAAAGTAATTTGTGAATTTTTTAAATTTAAGTAAAGTAAAAATAAAAGTAAGCCCTTTCTAAGTAAAAGTATAAAAAAGTAATTAGCGCCAAAAATGAACCATACACACCCTAAGTAAGATAAACTTTGCAGAAAGTCTGTTATTAGCACATTCAAGTGCCCTAACAAGGGTCTGCACCAATTAGGGCACGTCCTAGTTAGAGCAGTAAATGTGTTTGATAAATATATGAAGTCACAAAGTGCTTTGTTTTTATGTTAAATATTTTTTGTTTAACGACTACCGTTTTTTGTAAATATTCAGTTTTATAAAAGTTAATCACGTTTAGATTTTGGAACTATGGGTCTATTGGATTCATTTTAGCACATGAACTTCTCCATTCTTTTGACGCAAAAGGTAATTATTATTATATGATTATTGTTTTGACAAAAATTGTTAAAAAATAAATGAATTTGTTGCAAAAACTATTATTATCGTTTATTATTTTAATATTCAATATAAGTGTTATATATCTATTTCATGTAGCACTTTTTGAATAAAAATATTTTGTTCAAAAACAAAACAGAAACATAAACATGCGGTACAGATATAAAGTTTTTGTCCCAGTTTACATTGACTTTAAACTGTTATGCCGTCAGAAAGAAAAAACTCAAAAAGTTTTTTTGCAGAAATTCCCCTAATGTTATACTCTAAAATAACTGCGCATGTTTTAATAACGCTAAATTTTTGATAATATTTTATATTGGGTATGGGGTATTTTAAATGGGTATGGGTATTTAAATGGGTTTTCAGAACCATACGCAAGAAACTAAAATAAAAGAACTTACAGCCTTAGGCCGCGAAAAATGGAAACTTCCAGCCTTAGGAAAATAATTAGTTTGGCTTTAGATTTAGGCTTTGCTTAAGCTTAGGTAAACGTTTAAATAATTTTTACTTTCGGCTCTAAATTCCCAACCTACAGATTTAAGTTTTCCACTTACGGCTCTAAGTTTCCAGTTTTTTGGCTCTAAATTCCAGCTCCACGTTCCCTCGGCTCCAACGACCCTCATGTAATGTTTAATCTGTAGTAATGTTTAAACTATTCCAAATAATTAGAATTGGTCTGGTTGGCAGTTCTCCTAAATGAGAATTTGATTATTTGTGGACCGAAATTAAGATAAATTTGCAGTTTTAAAGTATTATCAAAATTTTAAGACCATTTGGAGCACGCTATATTAATTTAAAATAAAGTTTTCTAGGAGTTTTACTAAAACACGTTCGTTGTTTGATTTGTTGCTACCTTTAATATATTTTTTATGATTCTTAAAAAATTTACACATTAAGGCTCATTTTCAAAAAACCGTCAAATTTTAAAAAGTAGTACCATTAAAACGTTAATATGTATGGAAAAATGTTTTCAATTTTTGTTTTACTTAGAACAACAAGATATTATTTTAAATTGATTATTAAAAGTTTTTTCAGTAATTTCAAATTTTTATTCACTTTGTAGGATACATGTATGATCATAATGGTGAAGAAAGAACTTGGTGGAAAAACAAAACTATAAAAGAATTCAAAAAAACATTGCAGTGCACTATTGATCAATATAATGGATACAGCATGGAAATTAACGGAATTACATATCATGTATTTTTTAAATTTATAATTACTAATTTTTTTCTAATTTTCTAGAACATTGATTTTGAGAATTTAAAGTTTATTTCCTTATTAGAATAATGTTAGCATTCAAGGACTCTCTTTTTTATCTGCAATACTCCAATAATTCTTGATTTAGGAATTGAGGGAAGTTTTAACTTTTAAATAAAGAAAAATGGCGTGTGCGTGCGTGTGTGTGCATGCGTGAATGCGTGTGTAACACGCTGAACACCATTCATTAAGACAAAAAAAAATTATTTAAATGAAATTGTTTACACAAAAGTAGTACAACAATTTTGAATGAAGCTCTGGGGTTCCAAAAACCCCTGTTTTTATCCGTTTCAAAATTACTTTTATTATACTTTACTCTTACTTTTACTTAAAAAATAGGACTTAGTTTTACTTTACTTTATTTAAATAAAGTTTTGCTTTACTTTTATTTTTAATTTACTTAAATTAAAAAAATCACAAATTACTTACACTCTTAATTCACTTAAATCAAATTTTTTCAAATTATTTTTACTTTACTAAAATATTTAAAAATCATCACTTTTTACAATACTATTCAATAGTCAAATCTTTGTTTTTTTGAAATCTAAATTGGGTCACAGTCGCATATTTTATTAGCATTTTGGCTCGTTATGCTGTAGTGACGACGACTTGAAAACAGTATTGATTTTTTTATTATTTTTGACTTTTAGTTAGACGGAAATAGAACTAAATCTGAAAACTTGGGTGACAACAGTGGCTTAAAACATGCATATATGGTAATTTATTAGTAACTTTAGTAAAATTTAATTTAATTATAGTTACAGCATGACAATAAGCATGATAATAATTATTTTTCTAAGTGAACCGTTGTTTACTTGAGGGAGCAACTTTCAAAAAAATTTTCAAATAAAAAAATTATTTTATGGAAACCAGTTGTCTATAATGAATTACAAGACAAACGATCTTTGAGTATATTTGTATATTTTAAATCTAAAAATTCACAGAAATAGGTCCACTAAAACGCCCACATAACATAGCACCGATAACACAAGTCCATTTAAACTACATTTAACAGATATATGATTTTGTTTGAAATTTTGGTTACTTTTTGGTTTTGTTCTCAAGAAATTCGACTTAATTTTTTGTTTAAATAGTTTCCTGTTTAAATTAATATTTTAAAAATTTCCTGTATGTCTGTTTAAACTAAAAATACTATAAACTAAAAAAATGTTAAAGCCAGTTGGGGTTATAAAAAACTTGAGGTTAAAGCATTGCTCTAATGTTTATTAGATTTCAGTTAACATTACATACCAGTACAGTGATACCGCCGTGGGACTAAAAACAATATGAAGCGTTATATATATATATATATATATATATATATATATATCATGGGTGGCGCGAGAGCGCCACGGGGCGATTTAGCCCCGTAGCGCCGCGTTAACCATTATTAGAGAACGTGGGTAAATTTTGAAATTCAGAACCTTCTTCTTCTTCTTCTTCTTATTATTATTATTATTATTATTATTATTATTATTATTATTATTATTATTATTATTATTATTATTATTATTATTATTATTATTCCAACGCTTTATCCTTAAAAGCGATATTCCTCATTCGTTACTGATTGATCAAAAATAAACATGGGCTCATTAGAAAGAAGAAAGAATTACGCAACTTTCTTAGGAAGCACTTTTTTTTATTTAGGTCCTTGTTATCGATTTATTGATCAAAATAAAAAAATTTGAAAAAATAGAAAAATAAAAAATCCCAACCGCACAATAACAGCCGTTTGGCAACAATAAGGATTGTACAGAGCAGACAACCAACATCCCCTCATAGAAACCGAACAAAAAAAACAGACCGGTTTTAATTGGTGGCAGAAACGGAACCAGTTCCCAGCGCCATCTGCTTCAACCGCGCGGAAAACGGCAAAAACAACAGAGTACTTTTTTTAATTCTTGCATTATTAATGACAAAATCAATTCAAAGTTTTATTTATTAAAAAAAAATAATAAGCGTCGGTGGCGTGGAAGCGCCACGCGCCGGTAATCATCTGTGGTGCTGGGTGCCACACTGCAATTTAAACCACGGCACCGCGCCAAGTATACTTAGAGAACGTGAGTAAATTTTGTAATTCATGTTCATCATCTTATTATTATTATTATTTTTACTTTAAAAATTATAATTGCAATCATTGGCGCACGGCATCGCGCCAACTATATTTAGAGAACGTAGATAAACTTTGTCTGGAGCGCAACTGCACCGCACTAACTCTAA
Organism: Microlaimidae sp. YZB2_3; assembly: GCA_030248175.1. Classification (NCBI taxonomy): domain Eukaryota; kingdom Metazoa; phylum Nematoda; class Chromadorea; order Desmodorida; family Microlaimidae; species Microlaimidae sp. YZB2_3. The sequence goes on from JASAMX010006796.1 coordinate 28,667, forward strand.
TTAAACAACGTGGGTAAATTTTGTAATTTAAATTTACCTTCTTCTTCTTATTATTATTTTTTTATTTAAAGAAGTATATCTCGGCAACGGTATGATTATAAACATATGTCATTGCGCAGCTACAACTATAGTTTATTAGGCTATTTTTTAATTTAATTCAAAAAAGTTGTAGACTACCCTTGAAAAATCCTCTAAGAATAGAGCAGGAAAAAGAGGCGATTTTTCCCCGGGCGTATGTTTAGACCAAAAAATGTGGAGTAGGCTGAGATGGACATTATGTGAAATATAGGAAATTTGCATTTGGTTTGGGCAGCTGCTTACTAAATAAAAATTTCTACCATATGATAATGATTAAGTTTATACATTGATCTAATCACACAGCACTGTTGGATTTTTTTAGTTTGATGAAATGTCAATTGAAAAAATTATACTCACAGCAATCTTTGACAAGCGCGAAATCGCCACTTTTTTAAATTTATAGTTGTTTCTTACACATACAAATATAACCTTCAAATTGAAAAAGTGGCGATTTCGCGCTTGTCAAAGATTTCTGTGAGTATAAATTTTTCAATTGACATTTTATCAAACTAAAAAAACAATGCAACAGTGCTGTGTGATTATAGGCAAATAAAATCTAGCTGACGCCGAAAATTGCAGTATTAAATCGACTATTTAACAACAAAGCCATTCAAAATTTTTAACAAAATCGGTTTCATAACAAAGATCAAAACCCGTATTTTAATAATTATTTATTAATTTACTTAATTTAAAACCCAAATGCAAATTTTTAAAGGGCTAAAGATGGTTAATTCTTGTATATTTTGTAAAAAGGTTGAATTAAAAAAAAATCTGCGTTCTTATTTGTTTTTTTTTTTAAAAACGTCATTACCGCACAATTTTAATTGGACCCCTCATGTCTGCATTCTAATTTTCAGTGTCAGCCAGATATAATTCAACCATAGATCTAATGTATAAACACACACATATATATATATATATATATATATATATATATATATATATATATATATATATATATATATATATATATATATATATATATATATATATATATTAAAATATTTTAATTTAACATGATAAATTTATTTACACATAATACAAAATTAAAATTATAGGTACTAATAAAATAAATGATACTGAAAAAAAGTTTTTGTAGAAAAAAGTAGTAAAATGAATTAATTTGGAAACAATCTAATTTTAAAAATAAGACTTGAGTTGAGGTAAAATTTAACACTGTTTTAAAAGATATAGCATGTTGATATTAGATTTAAAAAAAGATTGAGATTGAGATTATATATTTTAAAAAATTTTGAAAAAAAAAAATATATAAAAAAGCAATACAGACTAAGTACAAGAAAAACAAAAGCATATTACATAAAACACATGAAATTTTCGAAAGGTTAACAATGGTAATCAAGACATTTTATCATTAAGCCAAGGTTTGTCCCTACTTATGCATATACTTTCTCTTATCTTTAAGTTAAACTGATTAGAATAGGTAGTTAAAATTTTAAAGTTATTGCTAGAAACAGATAAAAAACCCAATTGACAGAGAATTAAATGATCATAAATAGATGAATGTAAATTAGATGCCAAGATTAGGTGCCAAGATGACGGTTTGTTTGACCGTAATACCTAGCAGAACAGCCAGGACAAGCAAAACAGTAAACAACACCATATTTAAGAGAAAATGGAATCTTGTATGGAAAAAGTTGGATACTCAAACGCACGGCTTAAATACCATTGCTAATTTTACCTCCAGAAAATGTAAATTAACTAGCAAAACAATAAACAACACCAGATTTAGGAGCAAATGGAATCTTGTCTTGTATGAAAAAAATTAGATACTCAAACGCACGGCTTAAATACCATTACTTATTTTACCTGCGGAAAATGTGAATTAACTTATTTGAGAAGTTTACGTTTTAGTTCTAAGAAATACAGTCCTAAAATGGTAATACAACACAAATATTTTTTTTACTTATGTAATGTTTTAGTATTTTTTCAGGAGATACAGATTTTTCTAAAAACAATTTAATACATATATCAATAAAAAACTAGGAAAATCATTTATTATTAAAAGTTTTTTAAGACATTGAACTTTAAAATCAAACCTAGAATAACCACTAGAAATAGTAAAGCGTATATAATAAAGTACAAATAATCTTTGTTTGTAGGAAGACGAAATGAAACTTTTAAAATTATTAAAAATCGCACTAAAAATAGGTTTTCTTTGGAGATGTTTTAAAACGATTATTTTCCATATTGAGTAAACTGTATACTACTATGACAAAAAATAAATATGGGTAAAGCAGTCTTCATGATAAAACTGCTTTAAAAAAACTTTCTATTACTTAGTATGTTGTTTGAAAACACTTTTCTGTATGTGTTCTGAAAATTTTAGCACAATTAGAACAGTGAGTTTTTTGTTATAACGTTTGAATGCAGCCATTTTTTGCGTTTCTTTTTACTCAGTGTTTGTTTATGGTCCAATTTAATGTTTTGTACACTTGATGCTTTTGGGGTGTGGCTTCATAGCACTAATGCAAGTTATTCAGAAAAGGTGTGCTATTTTTTTCCGCTATCTTGTGAATGTTTGTGCGATTAAAAAAACCAAATTCTTGAAAACCGCGGCTCCTAAAAACCCGTTAGTACACAAAGTATACAAGAGGACGCGTTTAATACTAACGTTAGGTAAATAGTTGGTTTTTCCGTACATAAACAACGTTATATGAGTAAAACCTAAAGGTAAACCCAACGTGGCTGCAACAGTTGTTCATTGGATTAAAAAATGTCCCCCATTAAGTAACCACTCAAATCACGAGAATCTGACGTCACTTTATCAAACAAAAATACTCTGTATTAAATCAAATCTAATTGGCTGATAAGGTGACGTCAAATTCTCGTGAATTGAATGGTTACTTCATTGGGGCATTTTTTAATCCAGCGAACTACTGTTGCAGCCACGTTGGGTTTACCTTTAGTTTCCCCCTCAAGAACTTGCCCTTGGGATTGCGCCACCTTGTAGGTCGTGGTTGATTTGGCTATCCAAAACAGCCATTGCCATCCTCGTGAGGTAATTGTCACACTATGACTTGTATGCATAGTGTCTTGCCGTGGGAAGGGAGCATAGGCCTGACCGTGTGACCATTGTGGTCTAGCCTACAAGCAGAGGCAGCACATTGTTTCCTTCCAAAATATAAAAACTAAAATTACACTTGAAATCAACATGGTGGCGCAACTCTCAAACCAAAAAATAAAAGTAATAATTTTTTTGGTCAAAAACAAGTCCTCCCGCGGTAAGATCACCTACTAAGCGCAGGTCTAAGGACTTATTGTGAGATAGGACATTAATATGCTTGAAGTGTAATCTTACACTTACACTTATGTATATGTTTATTTACATTTATTTCTATTATTTTGTATACTATTTATTTATCACATTTAGTTACCTTAGTTTACTTTAGTTTTTTTAGTTATTTTAATTTCAATAGCATTATTTATTTTATATTAGTATCTTGAAGAAGGATGTAAATTCACATCTTCTCCCTGCAATCAATTAAGAGGGGTGGCACCTTGATTAAAACTCTACACCAACAACAGTGTTGGTATATGGAATTAGGCGGTCACATGGAATATCCATAAACAGCTCGCTTCTGCTTTAAAACAAAACGTAGTATAAAACACATAGCACACAATATTTTGTCAATATATTATTAGCAAACAATATTTTATTATTATTATGTGCACCTAATTTTATTATTTTTGTAAAGAAATTGATGTTTTAAAAGCGTTCTAATAATATACTTTGGTTTTTTTACCTTAAAAAAGTAAAGGTTTAAACAGTAAACTTTAAAAAATGTTGAAAATAATGTTTTAGTAACTTTTTGGTTAAAAAACAGCAATTTGTGTTTATTATTTGTGCGTCGGCGTGTAGAAACAAAACAAAAAGAAGCGGAGCTTCGTAAATAAAATGCACAAAAAATACTGTGCTTCTGCATTCAAAATTAACCTAATAAACGGCATTAATAGACAAATTGAGCATGTATAAATTGAAACGAAACCTTGAAATTATTGCTAAATTATAGACTTTAACACAAGAAAAATGCACAAAAAGATGGAATTAGATGTTATCCTACTAATTATTAATAGTTTATTTAAATAAATCTTAAAAAAGCTTTAAAATAGATGTATTAAACTCATCGCTGTTCTCACTGTGAGCTAAGTGTGTGCTGGCGGTGTTTGGTGTGTATTCGTACCTAACACCCCTACGGCGATAAAACAGCACGCTACGAAAGTACCGTAATTTTGTTCGAAAGATACGCAAGTATTAGAAAAACTAGCGTATTCCAATTTACCTACTCTCTTAATCTTTGTCAGCCATTTTTAAAAAAAAAATCTGCTAAAATGGCAGAATATTCAGCCAATTTTCACGCGGCTAATAATTCTGCCAAATTGGCAGATAATTTTAATTATTTTGGCAGACATTTAATTCACCAAACCGGCAGACAATATTCTCCGCTAATTTGGCAGGTGTGGGTCAACCAATAGAGTGAAATTAGATCTGCCATTTTGAAAGTCTTTTTATTTTTTTTTAGATTTTGTAGACTATTTTGTCAATTTTAAAAATACTAATAATTGTTTTGTAAGGTATGTTTAATTTATGTATTTAATAGTTATTATTGCAGGGTAAAATTATTTGATATTATGTGGGGGTGCCAAAATGGGGAACCACAAGGTAAAATTATTTGGAAGTGATATTTTTGGGATCAGCGTGACTATGGAATTAAAACGAGTACAAACACAACGCATAAATCTCCAATGGAATTTTTGGGGGTGGTGATGGGTGTGCCAAAAATGGGTATCCATAAAAAATATAAAGCTGTATAAAAAAGTATCCCCTCCAAGAGGGATATTTTTGGAATCAGCGTGACCGTTGGATTAAAAAAGAAGTATAAACATAACGCGTAAATCTCCAACTACTTTTTTTTGGGGGAGGGGTACCCGGGGGTGCCAAAAATGGGTAATCACTAGGTAAAATTATTCTATAGTAATATATCTGTGATTAGCGTGACTGTTGGATTAAAACGAGACCGTTGGATTAAAGACAGAAACAGAATGCGTAATTTTCAATGATTTTTTTGGGAGGGGTACCCTGGGGTGCCAAAATGGGTAATCACTAGGAAAATTATTCTATAGAGATATCTGTGATTAAGCGTGACTGTTGCATTAAACGAATATAAACACAACACATAAATTCTCAAATTCAATTTTTGGGGTGGTGATGGGTGTGTCAAAAGGGACAACAAGAGGTAAAATTATTTGAGAATATATTTTTGGGATCAGCGGACCGGGGAAAAAGAGAGTGATTAAACCAGTATAACGCACGCAGTAAATCTCCAATGCAATTATTTTTTTGGGGGAGCGGGTGCTACCCGGGGGGTGCCAAAAGGGAAAAACACAAGGTAAATATATTCAAGATAAAGTGATATTTTTGGGATCAAGGGTACTATGGGTTTAAAACCAGTATAAACACAATGCATAAAACCCCCACGCGTATTTGGGGTGGTCAGGGGTGTGCCAAAATGGGAAACAACAAAAAAAAATAATTTGAAAGGGAAATTTTGGGGATAGGGGGGACTCGGGGAAAAAAACAAGAAAAAAAACACAGCAAATATCACGGATGGAATGGGTGGGGGAGGGGAGGGGCAAAAAAAGGTAGGGATAAAGAAAAGAAAAGAAAAGAAGAAGGATATGTAAGCAGCGAGCGCGACGGACGGAAAAAAAAAAAAAAAAACACAAAAAGTAAAACGGCAATGCTGGGGGGGAGGGGGAGGGGGGGGCGGGAGAGCGAAAATGGGTAGGCAAAAGGAAAAATTATTCTATAGTAATATATGCAGTCTGTGATTAGCGTGACTGTTGGATTAAAACGAGTATAAACACAACACATAAATTCTCCAATTCAATTTTTGGGGGTGGTGATGGGTGTGTCAAAATGGTTACCATGAGGTAAAATTATTTGAGAATGATATTTTTGGGATCTAGCGTGACCGGGGGGTGGGATTAAAAAAAAACGAGTAGAAAACGCAACGCATAAATCTCCAATGAATTTTTTTTTTTTGGGGGGGGGGGCGGGTGCTACCCGGGGGTGCCAAAATGGGTAACCACAAGGTAAAAGTATTCAATAGTACTATATTTGTGATTATCGTAACCGTGGGATTAAAATGAATATAAACACAACGCATAAATCTACTATGCAATTTTTGGGGGTATCCTGGGGGTGCCAAAAATGGGAAACCACAAGGTAAAATTATTCAAAAGTGATATTTGGATCAGGATCAGCGTATTGGGATTAAAAAACGAGTATAAACACAACGCATAAATCTCCAACGCAATTTTGGGGATGTATCCAACGCAATTTTGGGTGGTCAGTGGCGAAGCAAACGGGCAACGGGTAACCACGAAGTAAATTATTTGAGAGTGATATTTTTGGGATCAAGCGTGAAACGAGAAAATTATTTGAGAGTGATATTTTTGGGATCAGCGTGACTCTGGGATTAAAACGAGTACAAGCACAACGCATAATCCCAATGAATTTTTTGGGGGTGTTGATGGGTGTGCCAAAATCCCAATGGAATTTTTTGGGGTGTCTGATGGGTGTGCCAAAATTAGCTCATATGGTAAAATTTATTTGGAAGTGATATTTTTTGGGTAACCACAGCGTGTGAATTATTTAAGTATAATCAGCTCTATGGGATTAAAACGAGTATAAACACAACGCATAAATCTCTAACGCAATTTTGGGGGTGGTGATGGGTGTGCCAAAATGGGTATCCATAAAATAAAAGTATTCAAGAGGGATATTTTTGGAATCAGCGTGACCGTTGGATTAAAAGAAGTATAAGCATAACGCGTAAATTTCTAATGCAATTTTTTGGGGGAGGGGTACCCTGGGGGTGCCAAAATGGGTAATCACTAGGTAAAATTATTCTATAGTAATATATCTGTGATTAGCGTGACTGTTGGATTAAAACGAGTATAGACACAACACATAAATCTCCAATTCAATTTTTGGGGGTGGTGATGGGTGTGTCAAAATGGTTACCATGAGGTAAAATTATTTGAGAATGATATTTTTGGGATCAGCGTGACCGTGGGATTAAAACGAGTATAAACGCAACGCATAAATCTCCAATGAATTTTTTTTTTTTGGGAGGGGGGCGGGTGCTACCCGGGGGTGCCAAAATGGGTAACCACAAGGTAAAATTATTCAATAGTACTATATTTGTGATTATCGTAACCGTGGGATTAAAATGAATATAAACACAACGCATAAATCTACTATGCAATTTTTGGGGGGTATCCTGGGGGTGCCAAAATGGGTAACCACAAGGTAAAATTATTCAAAAGTGATATTTTTGGGATCAGCGTGACTATGGGATTAAAACGAGTATAAACACAACGCATAAATCTCCAACGCAATTTTGGGGGTGGTCAGGGGTGAGCAAAAATGGGTAACCACGAAGTAAAATTATTTGAGAGTGATATTTTTGGGATTAGCGTGATTCTGGGATTAAAACGAGTACAAACACAACGCATAAATCCCAATGGAATTTTTCGGGGGTAGTGATGGGTGTGCCAAAATGGGTAATCACATGGTAAAATTATTTGAGAGTGATATTTTTGGGATCAGATTAATAAATAAGTAAATTTGACTAATAATAATTATTATACCATTTTAAACGAAACAAATTTGTAATTCGTGGAATTCACGTGAAAAAATTACTTATCGCTTATAAATTTAGGAATTAGAAACAAATTCACGTGAAAACGCTAGTTTGCAACACTGTTCAACCTGTGCAACACATTCTGAGATAAATTACACACTTTTTGGTTGCAAATATATGGTACTTTATAAAGAGTTACGTGCAAATTGATCATAGAAGTTGTTAATTAGTCATTGCAAGATAAACCATCAAAGAGTGTTAATTAAACATGAAATGCAGAAATGCGTTTGCAAAGCAAATTTTCAAATAATTTTCTTCATTAATAAAAACATGCAAACAAAGGTGTTACGGTTTCCTGAGCAACCCTAGCTTTAAAATCAAGCTAAAATTCAAATCAATAGGTTTCATTTATGTCATCTATGAATTAAAATTTAACAAAAATATTGCAAACGCATTATTTTCATGGTCAATTAACACAACTTATTGGTCAATTTATACCCCTTTATCGTAAATTTAGCCTGGTGTCAATTATTTTGTGGACTTTTTGTACGGTTCCTTAAAAGAAATAAAATTTACAGAGATAAAATCGTAATTTTTGACAGAAGGGAATTTCAATTTTTGAAAATGTAGAGAAATAGACATCTTTTTTTATAAAACAGCAAAATTAAAGCACAAAAATATTAAAATACGTGAAAAAACGTGTAAAGAAAGAAAACATACCTTAAAAAATTTCTCTTTTTTTATTCTAATTATTAATAAAAATACCAATAACTTAACAACAATCGACACGCGATGAACAAAAAAAGATGGCGGCGTATTTTTTAGGATTTTAAATTTGGTGAACTTTAGTCTGCCATTTTTGGGGAAAAACTCTCTGCCGGTTTGGCAGAATCAATGGTGGCTGAATATATAGTTGCCATTTTTAGGCGATAAAAATTTAAGA
>JASAMX010006797.1:0-14537 GCA_030248175.1 Microlaimidae sp. YZB2_3
TTTTCAGCTTTTCAAAGGATTTCTTTCCAACCAAAATTTTTTTCGATTTAAATAAATTAGTTAAGACTGAAAAAAAACAACATTATATTATTTACGTTTTTCTCTATAATAAAATTATCAATTCTGAATAGCATAGCACAAAATAAAGTATTAATAAAATTCTCAAAATAAAACCGTAATCCAAACCAAAACATAGTTCACAGTTTATTGAAATCTTCAGAAATTAAATATTTCTAATTTGCTATTAATTATCAGTCGTTATTGCCAGCCCACAATCGTTTTGGTAAAAAAATCTTAGAAGAATATTATATAAAAATTATTATAAGATTAAATTTTTTCTTTTCACCTCTGAAAATGTAGGAGGCGAAAAATGACTAACCTTTTCCGCATCTCTTCTAGTTTTGTACTTGACTAAAGCGCGACACTTGCCTTCTTTATCTTTATTATCGAATTCCAAATCTTCCAACTCACCCATTTGCTAAATGCAAAATAAATTCAATTAAACCATAATAATTTAATAAAATTCAACTAAGAGAAACCAAAACAATAAGCAAAAAGTGTTTGCGAATTTTTTAAGTTTACAGAAAGGGGGTAGCTCGACATTCCAAAGTTCAGCAAAATAATAAAACACGGATTTCTATAATTGTAGCTTCTGGAAAACAATTAAAAAAACCCAATCCCAGCAGTTTTGCCCGCAAATGAAGTTAAATCTGATCAAAAAAACCTCGATTGTCGTCAAACTTCATGAACTATTTATTATTCAAGATGAGTACCAGGCATAGCAGGTGGGCAGGGGGGAGTTGGGAGGGGGTTATACCCCCGAAAATCCCGATTATAGCCGACACCCCTCCCCCTAAAATTTGGTAGTACCCCGGACACCTCCCCTAAAATTTGGGGGGTCCCAGTACTAAAAATGCTAAAAATGGGATATTTGAGATATACCCCAAAAATTTTTTTAGGACACCCCCCCCCTAAATTTCGAGGGTCATGTATACCCCCCAAAGCCGAAATCCGGGAGGCTGCCCACCTATGGACTACCAAGGCCTGTTAAAGCTCGACAATTAAAATATTCCAAACAAACCCGAGTTAGGGTAAATGACTTATATTCGATCACCCTTAATTCCGGCCACCGACTGAGTTATCCTTATTATGAAATAAAATTAAAATTATGAAATATACTGCGACGGCTAGCTAAATCATCATGTCATCAATCTAGCCCATAGGTGAGAAGGGGGAGGGTGGGTTCCACGGGTCCACCCCCCCTAGCCTCGAAATTTTGGGACCCCCCCTAGACGAAAATCTAGGCCCCCCTCCTCCCACCAAATTTCCGAATTTTTTACCCCTGACCCCCCTCTAGATTTTGAAATTTGACTCCCCCTCCCCCCTCGGGAAAATTTTAGGTACCTTTTTTTTTAATAAATTTTCTTCCAAAAACGTGAATTTTCATCACATATTCATGCTTTTACACTCTTTTTTATACATGAATATGGCTTTTTATTCAATAAAATGTGGTATTATCCTATAAAAAGAACAATTATTAAAGTTATTATGGTTTAAAACTGTTTTGCTTTGGACACCGGACCCCACCTGACCCATTTGTTTTTTGTCATTGTACTCATTCGTCGTGTGCTAATTCTAAATATTGAATTATTTACTCTCAGAATTCGAATGAAACAAGAGCTTGTAACCAAACAATCTCGACTTATTTACACTCGGAATTCAACGGAACGACCGAAACGGGTGTGCCGTTTTTATCGGTGAAGTCCACCCTGCAGTTCACGGCCACGGAATAAATCCACGCTTTCTCGTTGCCCAGTTTGACGTGGTAAGCTCCGGGTTTTTGGCACTTGATTTTAAACCGATCCACCGACGGCAGGCCGGGGAATTCCATGACCGGGAACACTTCCTCCATGGCTCCACGGTCCGCGACCTTCGGGTCTTCGGAGAAAAGGATCCCGACCGTGTACTCCTGGTCCCCTTGGAACCAAAAAGTGAGGAAGGCGGGGTCCATCACGTAGAATGACAACAGCTCCGAACCGCCTGCCGGCACAGTCACGGTATTTAGATCCGAGGGCTTTGGATCCCCGTTTTGACCCGGGACCCAATAGAGGCTCTGCGGAATTTTCCCTTCTGGAATGACGATTTGCGACCGAAACGTGGGATCTCCGTTCTCATCTTTCTATAAAATAGAATTTGTTTTATATTTTGAATTTCAGCAATTTTTTATTGTTTTACAATAAACGGTGTTTAGATCCGAGAGCTTTGGATCCCCATTTTGTTCCGGAACCCAATAAAGGCTTTGCGGAATTTTCCCTTCTGGAATGACGATTTGCGACCGGAACATGGGGTCTCCATTCTCATCTTTCTATAAAATAGAACTTTTTATTTTAAATTCCTATAATTCCTTATTTTATCGTTTATAGAAAAATATTTATTTTATTTTATTTATTATTATTTAAGTTTATTCTATTAGTAATTTAGTGACTTAAGCATTTCAATATTTTAATAGTTCTTGTATATCGTCGTTACTACAGCTAAATGAACCACTGTTTTTATAAAATCGTCGTTACTCTGATACAATGAGTCAGATCCATCGTAAAATACTAGTAATTGTGACTCTTTTTATATCTTAACACACATTTAATATAAATAAAATAAGTCAGAGTCACGTAAATTTTATATTGATTGTGACTCTTTGTGTCAGAGTAACGACGATATACAAGTGTATAACACATTCAATTGGGTATAGGGTGCTGTTTGAAATCTAAAATAAGTAAAGTCGCAAATACTTCACACATATTGTGGCTCATTTTGCCGTAGTAACGAAGATATTCGGAGAATTCGGAATTGAATTTGAACAATAAGGAACTTTTTTTAACAAAAATTTTTGACCCCAGAGTGACTCGAACACCCAACCTTCTGATCTGGAGTCAGACGCGCTACCATTGCGCCATAGGGCCGCTGAATGAAACAGGACTAAATGCCTAATATAAAAAATAAACGTTTCTTTTTACTGCATATGTCTTATTGTTTTCCTGTTTTAATAGGATATTTTATTTTAAATTAATTTTTGTATGTACCTATCTTTATTAATTTATGTCCTAAATGTTATGTCTGTATTTTACACCAATGATTGATAATGGTAGTTATGTTTTACCGAAAGCTTTCAAAATCCTAAAAGTTTTGGCGCGTTTATTTTATCTTGGCAATTCATAAACGATTCTTAAAAAGCAAAAATTTCCACCAAAAACATCAGCACAATGCGATGCTAACGATGTTAGCAAAAATATCATCACTTCACTATATATTTAGGAGTTCATTTATTACATAAAAAACATAAAACCGGAAAAACAGGAGAAAAAAACTAGAGGCATTTTTATCAGCAAAAGAGAAAAAGAAGGCGAAAAGGGATCCCAAAAGCTGAATAATCTAAAAAATGATTTTAATAAAGAATTTTAAATTTAAAAATATACTCTTCTTCTGACAAAAAAAACTTCTTTTCTGTAAAAAGTTATAGTTTTATTTTATAAGTTATAAAGATAATTTGAATTCTGGTAACACGAAGCAAACATCGAAAGTGTAAAATTCTCTATTTACAATTATAATAAAACCATTGGATTAACATTAATTTTTTTGCAAATTTTTTTAATGATTTTTTGCAATGCCATGTAATGTTTTTTAAATTTATTCTTAAACTAATTTTTCCCCAGAACTTGTTCAAAGCGTTTATTTTAAATAAGCTTTAATTTACTCATTTGAATTACAGAACTCCGGAGCACCTCTTTTTTGTAACCGGTCTGGGCTCCGGATCCTGATATTTGGAAGTGAATAATGATTAGTTACAAATATAATAAAATAACAAACCCACCAAAGTCCCACCCCAGTGCTCGGGCAACCTCTCTGGCTTAACGTACTCCAGCAACTCCTCCTTCCAATTTTCCCCGAGGAAGGAAATCTTGGTCTTTGTGATTTCGGGCAGTAGCGGCCCAAGCGCCTTCCAAATCACGTTCATAAAAGTCGGACTATTAATAACCACGAATTTCCGAATCCACTCCGGGTAATTTTCCCCCACTCGGTCCCAAAATATCCGAAATGGTCCCGTGGCGATGGGGATGAGGGCTGGGTCGAATTCCATACCGTCCAGATCTACGACGTATATGGCCCCGGACATTTTCTTAGTCTCCTTTTCTTGCTCGTTCATGATGCGCAAAACTTTTTCCATAAACTTCCAGCGCTGGAGCAGCATACTCACGCCTTAAAAAACAAAAATAAAACATATTGGCCGGAAATTTGGATTCAATTTTAGAATTGAAATCTATACCATCAAATATTTTTATGTCTTTCTTCTGGTCGCTTAATATTCACTTAAAATCAAGATAAAAAACAAAAATTCATAAATGTGAACTTTTATTATGTTGAAATTCACCCCGGTTTAAGTTTTTATTGTTAGTACAATATTAAAAAACAGTTTTTGTAGAATTTTGTAAATTTATTATTTAGCAAATATTACTGTAGACCTTTTAAAAAAGTTTTTTCTAATATATTAAAAAAGAATTTTAGCATTTTTTAGATCAGGAGACAATGCTATTAGTGTAATTATTGATTGCGGAAATTTTAACAATATTATTACGAAAATACAAATTAATACGGAATAATACGGAATACGAATTAATAAGCAATTAACACGAAAAAATCGACCGTTTAATGATCTATTATCTGCTTGTATTGAAAACAAATCTGTATCAAATCATTAAATAAAACCAATTAATTCCATCTAAGCTACAATATTAAAATATTCACAAAAGACTAAGATTTTACACAGTTTTTTTACCAGTACGGGCTAACATAATGAGACCAAGAACATGAACTCCCAACAGGATCCGACCAGGTCCATTGCGCTAGGTTATCATTGCGGGCCGCATGAGACGGTTGACTAAACGCGTGTTAACTAGTAATATTCCCCGGAGCTCTGAGCTCCGGAACTACAGATCCGAGCTCCGCTTTTAGGAGCTTCGGAACAATCCCCGGAGCTCCGGCCCATTTTTGTACTAATTTTATGAATAATTAAAAAGTGATACCATAGTCGACTAAACGCGTGTTAACTAGTGATGTTCCCCGGAATTCTGAGCTTCGGAGCTACAGAGTGGAGCTCCGCTTTTAGGAGCTCTGGAGCAACCCCCGGAGCTCCGCCCTATTTTTGTACTAATTTTATGAATAATTAAAAAGTGATACATGGACAATTTTGTCAAATTTTTTTGCAATTTTATTTTAACTTATTTAAAACGCTAGAAATAGTCTTAAAAAGGAAAATAGAGTAAATGTAAATGTATTTCAAGCTTAAAAGAGCACTGTCACAAATCAAATTCCTATATCGCCCGAAACGGACTGCTCCTTTAATACTAAACCTACCTAACTCAAATTCGGGATTTGGAGTGCTCCACTACAAGGCTACAACATTTTTAAAATTCAGTTTGATTGGTTCAGTATTAAAGGAGCAGTCCGGGTTGGGCGATATAGGATTTTGATTTGTGAAAGTGCTCCTTTAAATAAACTTAAAATCGCTCATATAATTGGCGGAGCTCCGGAACTCCTGAGATATGTCTGCTTTAAATGGCCAGAGGTCCGGAGCATGATATTGAAGAGTAGGAACATTACTAGTGTTAACTAAGAACTATGCTACTACGTTGTTTAAAACTCTTGATAATGTTTTAATTTTTGTAACTTTTGCTGCAAGAAATCTCCTTGTATTCCTGGCTTAAATGGGATACATTGATATTTGGATAATTTTCTGCATATATGGGTAAAATACAAGCTACTAAGGCGTTCGTTAACCAACAGTTAAGTGTTTTGTTAGCCCCTAACACACTATTGGCTTGCATTTAACAAATCAGCATAAAATTAATAAAATGTCAATTTATGCCTATTAAACAAAAAAAAGCTTTAAGATTCATCGAGAAAAAAAATTGAAAAATTAAAACATTATTAAGAGTTTTAAGCCACGTGCTAAAATAGCACGTATAGTTGACCGTTTGTCTAGCGGACCACCTTCGGGAGCGCAAATCAATAAATTTCAATTGGTACTAATTAACGTACAGAAAACAAAACAACCTAAGATCTTGACCCGGCCGACCCATTTAGAAATATGTCTTAAACATCTAACATCTAATATTATGTGTTAAATTTCGAATTTTGACTGTTTTGAATTGTTTGACGAAAATATCAGTTTTAATATAAAAAATAGGAAAATACGGCTTATTCGTGTTTTTAGTTAAAATTGGCAAAAAATTGTTTTTAAAAGTCATTATGAAATAAAAAAAACCGGCCGTGTCCAGGAGTCTACGAAGGGAATCTTCGACGTCCATGTTTTAACCCATGCAAATGTTTCAGTCTGGACTCTTTCTTACCTTGAATGCTCTGCACCAGTCCCGCCGGGTCCGCCTTCCCCATGCACTCGATGACTAAAAAGGTCCCGTCCACTCCGGTGGGACCCACCAAACCGATCGGAACGTATTTCCTAACGAGTTCCGTCTCTTTCACATTCTCCTCCACGTTGTCCAGATCGAACAATCCGCGCAATTTCAAATGGCGGGTGAGATTACGGGCCGCTTCTTCCTTTTTTAGTGTTATGATAACTAGGTATCGTTATGTTCTATGATGATACCTATTTATTGATAGCAGCTGGTTTCTACTGATAATAAGTTTAATATCATATACAGACCAAAGCTAAAGTCTTACAGGCTGAAATTAAGAGCGTAACCGCTCTCCGCCAGGAAGAAACAAAGAACGCGCGAGCCAAGAAAATTTTTAAAAAAATTTGCCGGTGGTTATATAACCAATTGTTATTTAGTTGTGTCACAGGTTTCTGTGCGCGTGATATTTTCTCGAAGAAAGAGTGGGTACTTGAACACCATGCTATTTTCACCCTAATGGAATTAATCTTCAGTTAGGAACAAGGGTTTTTTAGGATAGGAAGAACGTACAATGACAATCATCGTCAATCATAATTTTATAGGAGACAATTGAGAAACAGCGAGCGACTCATTTTAGGGTTTTAAATATTGCCGCTTATTAATACGGCGCTACTCGGGCTTAATTTCCACTTTTTTGATGTTTCAAATACAGAAAATAATTGTATGTAAAAGTTTGGAATGGACTTTATCAAATTAATCTTTAAATTTTGAATAATTTTTCCATCAGGACTATAATAAAAGTTACATAGCTTTGTATTAGTTATTCAAAACACAAATTACTGCTTTATTTTCGCCAATTCAAAATTATTTTTTATGGAAGCAATATTTTATTGAAAATTTCTTAATATTTTGATTTTTATATATAAAACTAAAATTTATTTAACACAAACTGAATATTAAAGTATTTCAAAATAGTGAAACATATCATCGTGCAGCAAGTTTCATTAAGTATAGGTTTAAAAAACTAACAAAAGTACGATTTTTGTAAAATTTATTTTTTTTTTGTGCAATATGCCCACCTAAAATTTTTTTTTAGTCCGCATTATTTTTGTGCAGATTTTAATTAATTACCTGTTTATGTCATTTACAGCTATCGTAACACTACCTTTTTATATTCCACCGATTTCAGCCAGCGCTCGATGTTGAAGTTGGTGTCGTATTTGGGGTTGAGGTCCAGGAGAGGTTTCACCTCCCAACGCAATTCTTCCACCAATTCGTGGTGACTCCGCTCCGTTTCTTCTTTTTCCGACATTCTTACCAGCAGCTGAACAGAAAAGTTTATAAGTATTTTTAGTGATGGGCAGTTCCGGTTCCGGGTTCCGGATGTTCCGGGCAAAATTTGGAATTTCGGTTCCGGTTCCTGTACCGGATTTTTGGAAAATCTCAATTCCCGTTCTAGTTTCGGTTCCGGTGTTCCGAGGGTTTCGCGGTTTTATAGGCAGTTCCGGGACCGGGTTCCGGTTGTTCCGGGCAAAATTTGAAATTTCGGTTCCGGTTCCGGATTTTTTAAAATCCCAATTCCGGTTCCGGTTCCGGTGTTCCGGGGGTTCCGCAGTTCCGCCAATCACTAAGTATTTTCCAAAAACATTTTTCAAATAACGCAAACAGCTTTTTTCCTGCTTTATTCAAAGAGCATCTTTCATGGACAGTTTAAATTGCAAAAACGAACTATTTTTAGAATGTTTTTTTTTTGAAATAATTTTTTTTGATATTAAAAAAATAAAATTTTAGTTAAAATGATTAAAATTGTTGTTGTTATATTTTTAATCGCAGCTAATAAAGTAACTGGCATTTCAATTAATTCAGTTTCTGGAGTCATCGGTAAATATAAAAAAGTATAATCGTATGAACGAAGATAATACACAAAACTATAAGTTAGGTACAAAAACAACCACCAAGCTTGCAATATTAAAAAAATATAACGAACCAAAAATCATGACAATATGCCCCTAATGTTTAGAAAATTATTATTTTTGAAAAGAAAATATTGCTTGGTATTATAATGTTTTTTTTTTACAAAAAAGGCATAAAACGTGTTTTGTTTCAAACATAGACACTTGTTATCTTCAAGTTTTAGCTAAAGTGTCTACTTTTGTGAAGGAAAATAATAATAAACATGAACAAAATTAGTTTAATTCAAACTAGTCAAACTAAAATTTAAAATTAAGAAATTTTTATGACGTAAGTTGCTCCAGTTCAAATGCATTTAGTATCAATTGATTAAAAATTACTAATAAAAAATTGAAATATGCAAAAATAAAAAAAATTTAAAATAAGCAAGTAAAAAAATTAAAATAAAAAAATTGAAATAGAAATATGCAGTAAAAATTAAAATATGCAAGAATATCCCGATAACATTTTTAAAGATAAATACATCAAACAACACGCATCGCACAAATCTTAAGGTGAGCACGATCTAATCATATCATATAAATTAGAAGAATAAAATGTACACATTTCACTGGCAACCAACTGAAAAAGACTTTAAATTCATTTTTGGCTTTTCTATGGTGCTGTTCTCACTATTATAAAATTAAATTTTACTTTCATTTTTTTGGTCTAAAAATATCTGAATTTTAGACGAGGATTAACAACTCGAACTCGCTTTATGCACGCTTTGTAATCAAAGTTTGTAAAAGTTTTTTTTGTTTTATAAAATTAATAATCATTAATTTAATTTATAATCGAAACAACAAAATCATTTTTTCCATTTGGATTTTTCTGCATAGCGACGTAAAGAAATATAGTGAATAGATTAATTTTTTGATGAATAAGTCATTGTAATGCTGAAAGCCGATATTACCATACTTATTTAAAGAAACGAAACTACTATCGCTCAATATCATCGTTACTCTGATATAAAGAGTCATAATCAGTATAAAATCAACGTGACTCTGACTTATTTTGTTTAGATTATTTCTATGTTAAAAGATAAAAAGAGTCACAGTTACGAGTAATTTACGACGATTCTGACTCATTGTGTCAAAGTAACGGCGATAATGTCGTTACTCTGACACAAAAAGTCACAATCAGTGTACAATCAACGTGACTCTGATCATTTTGCTTAGATTATTTGTGTGTTAAAAGATAAAAAGAGTCACAGTTACAAGTATTTTACGACGCTTCTGACTCATTGTGTCAGAGTAACGGTGATATTGCTCCGGTTGTGTGCGGGTAAACAGTAAACTATCTTTATTTAAATTTTGTTACTCCGGAAAAATCTATATTTAAAACAACCACGTTCTGATATTCTATATACAGGGGCTTCGTATTTTATAAACAACATAATGACATTATACTGAAAGGAAAATATTTTTTTTCTATTTTTCAAACAGTAGTAAAATGCGTCGTCGTTGGTATGACAGAATAAGTCAGAGTCGTGTTGAGTTGATAGGGATTGTGATTGTTTATGCCGGTGTGTTTTATCCACTATTTCTTTATAGCGTGTGTTTTTTCGCGGGGATGTGGCTACTTAAAGTATGGACGAAAAAGTTAAATTTTGTAGTTTGTGTCGGTAAGAATGTAATAATATAAACAAAAAAAACCACCGACCACAAACCGACCAAGGGAAAATTACAACATTTAGCTTTGCTGTCCTTACTTTTTAGAGAAGTCACATCCCCGCGAAGAAAACACACGCTATAGAGGAATAGTGGATAGTATATATGCAGACCTGTGCACGGTCTGGAAATGCCCCCCCCCCCCGATTTAGTATTTCCCCCCCTTTACCCCCCCCCCCCCCCCCCCCCCCCCCCCCCCCCCCCCCCCCCCCCCCCCTCTGCTGAGAGGTAAGCATTCTTTGACTTATTAAACCCGAAGGCTATCTGGAAGCGACAAATCTTACAAGTCCTGATGAGTTTTTTGCATAAAATTCGTAAACAGGGGCCTGTTTCATAAAAACCTTTGTAAATTCTCATTTTACAAATCTCCGGCTTTTTTTGTAAAATACACGATAAAGGTTTTTCGACTAGTAATCCAGGGGGAGCAACTGCGCGCATTGCTCTGCGCTGATTGGTCGCAGCCACGTCATTTCATCTTCGCTGACCGATCAATATTCGCCGTGTCGTATATCCTCTATAATGTAATTTACAAAAAAAGGCGGAGATTTTTAGATTGAAAATTTACAAACGTGTTTATGAAATAGGCCCCAGGGGCCTGTTTCATAAAATACTGGTAAATTTTACAAGTTTGTAAAATGGAGAAAAATACAAGTTTTTAAAATTACTGACTTGTAAATTTTTTTAAACAAATAGAAAAGATGTTTTTATATATGTGTTTTTTTTATATAGATTTTTTAATATATAATTTAATATTAGTAATATAAATAATAATATATTTAATTTTTATATAGATTTTTTTATATTTTTTTATATATAGATTTTTTAATATACCTCCACAAACCAACAAAAAAAATAATTCAAATTTACAATGGTATTTTTACTTGTATTTTTTACTTGTATTTTTCACTTTGTATTTTAACTTGTATTCAAGTTTTTTTACAAACTTGTAAAAAAATCAAGTGAAATCGTAAAGTAAATTTTACCCTACTCGGAGTAGGGTAAATTTTTCTTTTGAGAACTTGTGAAAAATTACAAGTGGCCAAAGTTTAAAACTGGAATAACTTTAAACACACAACAGCTACGTACATGCGAAATTTATTGCACATGGCATATAATCTTTTTTCATTTCAAATTTCAACGCAAATGGTTCAGAATAAAAAAAGTTATTGATAGACTTGTAATTTACGAAAACCAGTATTTTATGAAACAGGCCCCTGATATTAATTTGAAAAATGACCGTTTTATATTTTGAATTTTCTTACAATGATAAGTCGATTTGCAATTTGCTTTTTTTAATCTTGATTTAATTCATTTGCAACAATTATAACAATAATGCAATAAACAAGAATGGATTTCGAATATTTTTTTAGAAAATAAACAGGATTATAGATCATTATTATAATTTTAAATAAAAATTAAATAAACAGCGCTTAATTTTCATTTGAAAGAAGATTTTGTAAATTTCAGTAATGTTTAAGCTATTCCAAATAATTATTAATGGACTGGTTGGTAGTTCTCCAAAATGAGAATTTGCTTATATGTGGACTGAAATTAAGGTAAATTTGTAGTTTCAAAGCATTATCAAAATTTTAAAACCGTTTGAAACACGCTATATTATTTTAAAATAAAATTTTCTAGGTGTTTTGCTAAAACACGTTCGTCTTTTGATTTGTCGCTATCTCGTGGCATTTCGGTTTAGTTTTTTTAAATGCTAAATAAAATATTTAAATTAATATACACTGTAGTTTGTGTGGAGTTATTGTATATAAACAGTAATCTAATAGCGTTTTAAATGCAAAACGCGCGCGTTGGCGCGTTCATTCTTCCTTTTTTTCTGACGGACAGCGGTTACGCCCTTAATTTAGCCTGAAGAATTTTAACTTTAAGTAATAAAATACTTAGCTGAAAATTTAAGAAACCAAAACTGGCCGCCTACAAAGCAAATAATCCCTTTCGTATATGTGTATAAATTATAGCAGTTACGTTTTTAATAAAAAGGTAACTACTATAATTTTTTAATAGAAGGTAAAAAAAGACAAAAGCGAAATATCATGCTTCGGAGCTCAGATTAATGAAAACGGAAGGAACTTTGAATTAGTGTTGTAAAAAGTTACTTTTACTTTTACTTAAAATAATAAAAGTAACGGATTTTGGATTACCTTTACTTTTACTTTTACTCGACTTTTGAAATTTCAATTACTTTTACTTTTACTCTTACTCGACTTTTGAAATTTCAAATACTTTTACTTTTACTCTTACTCGGATTTTCCTCTGCAAATACTTAAATTAATTTAAGTAAAATTTAAGTAATTTGAAAGGGTAAATTCCCCATGGGCTTTTTGTAAAGTAAATGGCAAGAGAACATTTTTTAAGCCACTAACACGCTAAAACCATTTATTTTGACTAAAAACTTATTAAAATGATAATTTATACATAAAATTAGCAAAAAAACTTTGGAACAGAGCTTTGGAGCTCCAAAAACCGGTGTTTTGCTCCGTTAAAAATTACTTTTATTATACTTTTACTCTTACTTTTACTTTAAAAAATAGGTCTTACTTTTACTTTTACTTTACTTAAATAAAATTTTGACCATTACTTTTACTTTTACTTTACTTAAATTAAAAAATTACAAATTACTTTTACTTTTACTTAAAATAATCCAAAATCAATACTTTTTACAACACTACTTTGAATATCCGGATCTCAGCTCTTTTAATAAAATAATAGTCTGAAAATTATTGCACATATAAGCTTAAAAAAATTTATATCCATGTTTATAATTATTTTTAATGTTAAGCTTGGAAAAAATTACTTTTCAAAAAACAGGTTAAAATATGGTTTTTTATTCAAAAAATTTGCATAAAATCAGACAAAAGTTCCCATACGTGGGATGTATTTGTAGCGAAGTGCGAAATTTTTGACGAATCAATAATTGAACTTATAAAAAACCTTAAAAAACAAAGAGCGTAGCGTAAGACTTAGGGCCTGTGTGTAACCCACGGTTTACCACAATAATTGCTGAAGACAAGAGATTGGAGAAAACCTAGTGTTGTAAAAAGTATTGATTTTGAATTATTTTAAGTAAAAGTAAAAGTAAATTGAAAATTTTTAATTTAAGTAAAGTAAGAGTAAAAGTAATTTGTGATTTTTTAATTTAAGTAAAGTAAAAGTAAAAGTAATGGTCAAAATTTTATTTAAGTAAAGTAAAAGTAAAAGTAAGACCTATTTTTTTAAGTAAAAGTAAGAGTAAAAGTATAATAAAAGTAATTTTGAACCGGAGCAAAATACCGGTTTTTGGAGCTCCAGAGCTCCGTTCTAAAGTTTTTTTGCTAATTTTATGCATAATTATTATTTTAATAAGTTTTTTAGTAAAAATAAATGGTTTTAGCGTGTTAGCGGCATAAAAAATTGTCTTTTGCCATTTACTTTACAACAAGCCCATAGGAAATCAACCCATTGAAATTACTTAAGCTTTACTTAAATTAATTTAAGTATTTGCAGTGGAAAATCCGAGTAAGAGTAAAAGTAAAAGTATTTGAAATTTCAAAAGTCGAGTAAGAGTAAAAGTAAAAGTATTTGAAATTTTAAAAGTCGAGTAAAAGTAAAAGTAAAAGTAATCCGAAATCCGTTACTTTTATTACTTTAAGTAAAAGTAAAAGTAACTTTTTACAACACTAAAAACTACTATAGAAAAATTGTAAAGTTTAAAAAGTATAAAATCGAAGGTATAAAACATATAAACAAATAAGATGTAAAATATAATGCTAAAGGAGCAGCGTTTACTTAATTATAGAGCGATTACCTTTAGCAAACATTAGCAAACAGAGTTGCTAAAAACGTCTCAGCTGGCGGGGCCTTAAAAAACTAAGGGTGCAACCCCATGGCTCACTACCGGATCATTTAAGGTTAAATTCACTATTTGGCTGGGGACTTTTACCCCGCATCCACGAAAGGTGGTACCTGGCGGATCCTTGAGCGATTGCCTTTAGAGCTCACTCTTGGATCAGGGTAATGAACCCAATTATTTAAACACAGTAGCAGAGTGACCAAGATATGGATTTGAATGCTTGAAACTCGGAAATGGGGAACATGAAGCCGTGTATTCTGAAATCAATGGAACTTGAGTGTAAGCTTAAGCCTGTAGCCACGCTTCAACTTATGTGTTCAAAATCCCTGACTCCGTAATCTCCGTACTGTCCTAAAAAGGGTGCGGGGCTTTAAAAGCCGTACTTAGAAAACTTAGAGCTGTAGCCGTCAAGCAATTTTAAGAACTTGGAACCTCAAAACTTGGAACCCCGAAATAAAAAAAAAACAATTAATTTATAAAAAAAAACATCTGTGTGGAAGGAAGGCTTGGATACTGGTCGTAGCCGTATCACGCTTTCGGTTTCAAGTTCCACATCTCGGCGTAAAGTTTTTTTTTATTTTCGGATTCATTCTCCTGTTCCAAGTTACCCGATTTGAAATTTCTCAAATCGTAGAAAGGACGGAATAAACCTGTGTTTCT
>JASAMX010006798.1:0-28251 GCA_030248175.1 Microlaimidae sp. YZB2_3
ACCCGATCCAGAGTTTTCTTGCAAAAGTTACAGAATTTTAAGGTTTTTATAATCATATTTTTAATAAAAGTAAGCATATATAATCCAAAAATGGTGAAAACCTAATTTTTAAACAAAAAATTTGCTGAAAATTCGAATTTGTGCGACTTTAATACTGAAAACCCGCCATTTGCTTCTATTTCATAGGCGCACTGTTGTTGTTTTTTTAAATTAATTTTTAACGCAATTTTTAACACAGTGTTAGTGTTTTGCAGTGCATATGGGAACTTTTCTTCCACTTTTTCGTGAAATGCACTTCCAAAAAAACGGGTATTGACAGCAAGAAAAATCTCTGCTTAAGAAATCAGTGGTATATGCACAGAAATTCGCGTGCGTTAGAAATGTGGCGTTTTTTCTTGCACAATTTTATTCAAAAACTTATGTATAATTGAAAATTCTTGGGCCATATGTTTTTGATAAATCTCGAAAAATTACAAAAAGTAGTGCAAAAACAAAAAAAAAACAATTTCATTGCAAAAGTTCACGTGACACTGACTTTATGATTTTTGGCTAAAAAATAAGTAAGCGGATTAAAATGACTAAAACTAACAACTTAAAACAAGCTAGAAAGCGAACATAGTCGCTTGTACTCGCAATAATTTAATTATTTTACCTTTTACAATTTAAAAAGTATTTTTTTAATTTAAAAAAGTGGTAATAAATCTTTAAAAATGTTCTAACAATTTAAAATGAAAAGGTGCGTTTTAATCCCTCCTGTATGTTAGACTGAAAAATGTTGAATAGAGGCATGTAAGTGAAGTTCTAAAAAAGATGTTTCTTCAAAATAATATTCTTGAAGACCAGTATTTTTTAGATTTAGAGTTACATTTCTACAATTATCAACATATTCGATTTATTGCAATATAAAAAAATTCCGCTATTGTCAAATAATTTTTTTATATGGGTATCCAATTTTGATTTTGGTTCCTTTAACACGTTTTGATTTTTTAATCAAAACATACTTCCCGTATAAAAATGTTTTAACTCCTGCTCTATTTATAGAGCATTCTTTAAAAGTTATAAGAATGGTTAGTGGCATTAAGTATAATATTGCTTTAAACTTGAATATATTTCTAATACTTACGTAAAGTATACTACTGTTGTAAAAAGTTACATTTACTTTTACTTAAACAAATAAAGGTAACGAATTTTTTATTACTTTTCCTTTTACTTCACTTTTAACCCCTTGGGATTTTTTTCGTCCATAAACTGCTACAAATCTGCAAAAGATATATTGCGTCAGTGCTGCAGTGTGTGAAACTCTGTGGCTCTCGACGATCGTTGACTAAATTTAACATTGAGCAGCAGTGGCGTGAAATCCTTTCTGCGGATTTGCAGCGGAATGAATACCAAAGGGTTAACTTTCACTTACTTTTACTTTTACTCTTACTCAGGTTTTTTCCTACAAATACTTAAATTAATTTAAGTAAAATTTAAGTAATTTCAACAAGTAGATTTCCTATGAGCTTGTTGTAAAATGAGTCTCAGAAGAAAGTTTTTTAAGCCGCTAACACGCTAAACACCATTTACTGTACTTAGACTAAAAAAATTAAAATGAAAATTTATGCATAAATTAGCGAAACACTTTGGAACGGGGCTCTGGAGCTCCACAAATCGACGTTTTGCTCGGTTGCAAAATTACTTTTATTATAATTTTACTTTTACTTTTACTTAAAAAATAGGTCTTACTTTTACTTTACTTAAATAAAATTTCGGCCGTTACTTTTATTTTTACTTTACTTAAATTAAAATATCACAAATTACTTTTATTCTTACTTTACTTAAATTAAATTTTTTTTAAAATTACTTTTTACTTTTTCTGAAAATAATCAAAAATCATTACTTTTTACAACCGTAGTGTATACTGAATATAATAGTAATTTAGGTCTAAAAAAATCGAAATATTCAAATATTTTTTTGTTCTGCTTGAAAAAACTTTGTGTATTAAAAAAATAAGTTTTTCTACTTACACAAGGGCTTAAATTCTAAAATGTGACTATTAATTACCTAAAACAAATAATTTACAGTAAAAAACTAGAATTTTTGAAAAAAAAAACGACCAAAATTACAAATTCTGCTAAATTTTTAGCCTGCCCCGGCCCCGGCCCCGGCCGGGGCAAAATTTTCTACCCCGGCCCCGGCCCCGGCAAATCAAAATTTCTCTACCCCGGCCCCGGCCCCGGCCCCGGCATCAGCAATAATTCTGCCCCGGTCGATCCCTATTCATGGCATACTTTGTGCGAATTCCCTTAGGATTGCAAAATCACTTTAAATGTCAATTATAATAGAGATAAGGCAAATCCACTTAAATTGTTTTCAAAAATTAATAAAAATGGCGTGATAATATTCTAAGTAAAACTTTTACAGCGGTACACGTTATTTTAGTATAATTATATTATTATAAATACGAGTAAATGTTTTGCTCGATATGTACCTATTATAAAATAAAATGTTTTTTTACAACGGCGATAGAAATCATTAGCATTTTTAACAAACAAGTCGAATTTGAGGTGTTTTTTGAATCAAATATTATAGATAATTAGATTATTATACTTATGTATTGAATTTAATTTTGTTATGGACTCTATTTTCAGTAATGTTGATGTATCACACGGGAAAGTATTATGACTTAATGATCTTATTAAAATTTTGTTTCATTGATTTTTCTTCATCTTTATACAAGTTGTTAAGAGATCTAAGGCAAAGGCATATTATACCTTAGCTAAGTATTGAATGGTACAATCCATCTAAACCTTCACCGGAAGCAAGATCAAGAGGGTGTGAATAGAGAAGTGTATACATATTACAACGTATACATTGATTAATGAAATGAGTATAATTATTTCAGTTGTTTTATTAATTATAGTGTTCTTTCTGCAGTTTTATATGGGTTCTATGTTATCACAACGATGATTTTAGCTTTTTTAATATACGCATTATACTTATCAACACAATTTTTTGAGTCTACGGTTCCGCCGCGAAAATTTGTCAAAGTTATGGAAGGAAACCCTACGATTTAGAAATAACTTTGAAACAATATCTTGGATTTTAATTTTTGGTCATTGTTTTAAACTATTTTTAACAGCCACAGTATTTATTTATTTACAGCTACAGTTATTTAAATTTGTTTTGCAAAGCAGAAAAACTTGCATTTTGATTTCACGCATAAACCGTCCGTCGGTTAATATTTTGTTATGCTAGATCATTTTACAAATTTACGAAAAGAAGAGGAATAGTTTATTATACAACAATAACAAAAATAAAAATAATAACGCCAAAAATCAATATTCTATCGTTTTACTTCGGGCGCAGCTGATCGATATCCTTGTTTTTCCAGTTCCGCCCTAAACCAATTTAAATGAAATTCAAAATATTAGAAAAAACAATTAATTAAGGTAATTAAGGTCTCTCCCCAGACAGTTTTCTTCTTAGGTATGAAGCATACGAGATCTTGCGAAAGATAGCACTGTTTGTTTGGACATTTAAAATAAAGGGTTTAATCAGTAAAAAATACAACGAGTATAAACTGCACATAGATAATATTGATAAAGTGATTAAAATAATTGATATTAAAAATCAAATTTCAAGAAATTTTTTTAACTTCACAAGAGATGCATTGGGCAAAATTTATTAGCGACATTATACTAAAATTTTATCATTTGCATTATACTTAAAACGGAGAGGAAAAGTTATGCACATTACAAGCACAAAAATTTACGCATTTATAGCGTAATATGCTATTTTTCGTAATGCGGGTTAATTTTTCAAAACAGCGGTTGGACGAGAATTTAATTTAATTCGCTAAGATTTAAAGCTTCAGGTAGTTTATTTATATGGAAACTTTTGTAGTTTTTAGAAGGCCATAAATATCTGTTGTATTTTTAAAAGCCTAAATAATTCGGTCTTGCGTTTTTTTAAACTTATTACAGACTTTATATAAAAATAAGTGTATAAATCTCGTTTAGACCTCCTTTAGCTGTAGGCACCGTGGCGCAGTCGGATACCGCGTCGTCAAATTTTTGAAAGGTCCCCAGATCGAATCCTACAGAAAACATATTTTGCCATATTTTTTATTTAATTTTAATATTGTATTTTTATTTCGTCTACGACTGGGACATATAAAGCAATAGACACATTTTAATATGTTTTTAGATTGTTTTATAATTTTTTTAAAATTAAATTTACATAGAATCAAAAAACATAATTTGTAAACAGTATTTTTTGCCTGTTTTTCGTCGTCTCAATATTTTAAAATGTTATAATACTTTATAAGTATAATAATTTAAAAGTAAATTGTGCGTAAGTAAAAAAGCGTAATTTTTGCTCTTTATTGCAACTGCTGCTCTTCAATAAAAAATGTCGTGCTCCTGAAAGAGCTTAGGAAAGCGAAAAGGGCGAAGGGAAGGTGAGGCAGCGGATGCAAACGCTTGGAAATATTATTCGCGCATTTTTCATTTTGACCATTTTTGACACAAAATAGAAACGCTGGTATAATACGAGAATTTTACATATTGATTAGGGTAACTTCCACTCTGAAAAAAAGTCAATAAAGAAAATAGGAGAGCCCGCAACTAATTAGTTGCGGGCTCTCCTAGACGTGCAATAAATGTTGTTTGTTGTTCATAGCCAAATGCTTCAGGTGATGTCCTCCAGGATCGTGCAATAATCAGTTTTTTTGTTTGGTTTTATTAACTCAAGAACTAACTAACGAGTCAACAGTTTCCCAACCATAGATGAGAAAAGGGGGGCAGGGTGGGGTCCACCCTCCTAGCCTCGAAATTTTGGGACCACCCTAGACGAAAATCCAGGGCCCCACCTCCCCCCCCAAATTCCCGAATTTTTTATCCCTGACCCCCCTCTAGAATTTGAAATCTGACCCCTCCTCCCCCTTTGGGAAAATTTTAGGTACTTTTTTATACTAAATTTTCTTCCAAAAACGTGATTTTTAAACACATATTTATGTTTTTACAACCTTTTTACACAAGAATATCGTATTTTATTCAATAAAATGTAGTATTATCCTGAACAATTATTAAAGTTATTATGGTTTAAAACTGTTTTGCTTTGACACCGGACCCCACCTGACCCCTTCTGGATTTCAAAATTTTGCACCCCGGGTCTACCCCTCCCCTAAAAAGCTAGAGGGGTCCGGACCCCCCTGGGACCCCTCTCCTAAAATTCAAAATTCGATTTACCCCGGGTAACCACCCCCTAGCTTCCCGGACCGTTCTCATCTATGTTCCCAACCTCAATCTCACGTGAAATTCAAGAAAAGTAGTACCTATTAATTGAATTACAAAAATCACCAACTTTCTGTTCAAAATGTTTAATTTTTGGCGCAGTGAGGATTTGACACACAGACACAATTGAATTAAAAGTTTGTCTAGCAAAATAACTCCTAATAAACCTGAGTTCAGCTCACGTAATTCATTGTAATACTGCAAACTTTAAACGCCAAATGCTCAGTGGAGTGGCGAAAAATTTTTTCGGCTTGTGATGGTGTAACGGAAATAGTACAAGGGGTTTAAGAAGAGGGGACGGGAAAGGAGGGGGGGTCGAGTAGCACGTAGCACCCCAATTAAAATATTTAAAAACCAAGAGGAATTACACAAAAATACAGTGAATTAAATACTGTATTATTATGGGATGATGGTTGCCCCACCATGGGAAAGGGGGTAGTGCGCACCCCAATTAAAATATTTAAAAACCAAGAGGAATTACACAAAAATACAGTGAATTAAATACTGTATTATTATGGGATGATGGTTGCCCCACCATGGGAAAG
Source organism: Microlaimidae sp. YZB2_3 (assembly GCA_030248175.1). Taxonomy (NCBI): domain Eukaryota; kingdom Metazoa; phylum Nematoda; class Chromadorea; order Desmodorida; family Microlaimidae; species Microlaimidae sp. YZB2_3. Next base: position 5,825 of record JASAMX010006798.1, read on the forward strand.
GGGGTAGTGGGAGTATCACAGGAACTTAATAGATTATTATAAATTTTAACATTTCAAATTAAAAAAAAAATATAAGACAAACCTTAATTGTTTGCTGAAATCTTCTTCAATGGATTCATCATCCCAATTGTCCTCCCAGACGTTTACGTCTTCCTCTTCCTCGTCCCCTTCCTTCCCTTGCCAATCTGAAATTATGCAATTTTAATATCCGTTGACAATTAAAACCCTTCAGACCTGTGCACTGCCCCCCCGGGGTTAAAACGGGGGGGCAATTCCAAAATGGGGGGGCACGGGGCATACATGGGCACGGGGGGGGGGGGTTGGGGGGGGTAACCCCCCCCCCCAAATTCTGAGAAGTGGGGACCCCCCCCCAACCCCCCCGAAGGGGGGGAGAAAAGTAACCCCCCCCCCCCAATTTTGGAAAAATGAAGAAAAAAAAATGTCTTTAAAATGACTTCTAACCCCGCCCCCAAACTTAAGTTTTGAGGTCAAAATGATTGTTTTAAGGAATAAAAAGCTCAAAAATGCAATAAAAAAGGCCTTTACCAAAAATTTTACCCATTTTCCCTCAAAAACGAAAAACGATATGGGTAAAATGCACTCCAAAAAAAAACGATATGGGTATTTTGCGTTTCTCGTTTAACCCCCCCCCGAATGTGGGGTTTACCCCCCCCACTCCGGACCAACTTGCCATGTATGGCACGGGGGGCGGGGGAAAAAAGGGAGCAAAAAAGAGAAAAAAAGAAGGGAAAAGGGACAAAAAAAAAGCGAAAATAAGGTAAAAATAGGTCTAAAATGGCTTAAAATACATTGAAATAGGCTAAAAACTACAAAAAGTTCGCGATGATGGCGTCATCAAAGGTCAAAAATGGCGTCATAATTTTAGGGTACTTTTTCATTTTTTGGCGGAAGGAGGGGCAATAAAACGGGGGGCAAATCCTTCAATAAAACGGGGGGCATTTCCAGACCGTGCACAGGTCTGACCCTTGGTTTAAAATACCCTTTAAACGTTTACGTTCTCTTTCATTTTGTTCCGGTTTTTTGCTGATTAATCTAAAATTAAGAATTTTAGTATTCTTTACAAATTAAAACCCTTTGTTTAAAATGCCTTTTAAACGTTTACATCACATCCTTTTATTTTGAGTTACTATTTTCCCTGGCCAATCTGACATCCTTTAATTAAAATGCTCTTTAATGTTTACCAGGGCCGTAGCCAGGATCATAGGTGGGCAGGGGGGGGGGGGGGTGGGGGGGGGGGTTTTATACCCCCCCAAAATTTCGGATTTTGCTGACACCCCCCCCCCCAAATTCGCCTCCCAAAGAAAAATTTTTAAGTGTTATAAAAGGACTAAAAAATTTTTCCGCGCTTCGCGCGGAGTGTTTATTACCTTATTTTCCCGTTTATTACCTTTAAATTTCCCTGCTACGCGGGCAGTTTAAATTTCCCTGCTACGCAGGCAGTTTAAATTAGCAATTTATCTTAGTTTTTCAATTTCAAATCGATTATCCCATTCAGTAGTTAAGGCATACATGTTTAATAAAACTACTATAAAACACTATTATCCTTTTTTTAACGTTTTAAACACCAGGGCCGTAGCCAGGATTTGAATTGAGGGGGGGATTTTTCGGAAGGTGGTGTATCGGGGCCCCCAAGGGGGGTCTGGGGAGCGGGAGCCCCCCAGCGGGGTCAAGGGGCAGAGCCCCTTGTCAGGGGGGTCCGGGGGGCAGAATGCCCCCCGGGGTGGAAAATTTTTTTAATTTTAAGCTTTTAAAAGGCATCAGGAAACCTAAATTTAAGTACTGAATCTTTATTTATTTTCAGTTGTTTTTTTAAATAAATACAACAAAATAAAATAGTTTTAGGTATTTTATTACTATTTTAATAAAAAAGAACAAACGTTTTCTAAAAATAAAAAAATCTTTATTTAATTTAAGTTTTTATAGTAAATGCTTCAGTTATTAATATCCAAAATTGTCCAAATTGTCGCTGGGGTTCCAAACAGTTGTTAAGTAAGGTTTTTCTTTCATTTTCATTGAGGTTCCTGCCAGCGAAATTGGATATGTCCATTAAGTGCCTTTGTGGCTCTGTCATTTTAACAGTAATAATTGAAGAAGACGGTTTTAAAGTGAGTAACCAAAGCATTTACAATAAAAAATCCTAAGAAAACCGCTTTTTTATACCAAAAAAGTGGTTGAATCGTGACTTCCCGCTCCTTGATACTGCCGCTTTTATGCAAATATTTTCACACAAAACAAAAATACAATATTTTTAAACTCACTGCACTAATGTTTTGAATTATAAATAATTCCTTTTTTATAAATAAAAGCTTTTACCAACCTAAATCACTTTAAATAATGCATTTTAGATAGTTTTAATACATTACAGAGTGATTTGGAAAAAAAATTTTTTTTCTAAATTTTTAAAAAAACCATAGGGGGGACCCTTACGAAATTTTTTGCCTTCCCAGAATTTGAGGGGGGATTAATCCCCCCCCCCCCCCTGGCTACGGACTTGAACACATGTTATAAATGTATAGTATAGCTATAAAAAACCTTAAATTTTGTAATTACTATTATTTGGAATTAAAATTTCTGGTGTATTTTAGCGCCTCAAATTATAAATTTTCTCCTCCGGGAGGCATTGTTCCCCCTGACTGAATTTTTAAGATCACAGAAAATTATGTAGAAATTAGGTAAAAAAACAAAAGTAAAAGGTATGTTCACGCGATCACCAGGAGACGATTTTTAAGCCGTTTTTAGTATATATTTTAAAAAATTTTCGCCTCCGGCGGCTGGGGGGACACCCCCCAGAGCCCCCCGGCCAACGCTTCGCGTCGGCTGGCGCCGCTACGCGGGCGCGGGCGGCAGCGCTTCGCGCCGCTTTGACAACACTTTTTCTCCCCTCCCCCAGACTGACGCCCCCGAAATGAAATCCTGACTGCTCCACTGCACATTTGTATTAAATGAATAAAAAAAATAAAATTTATAAGTTGCAATAAGATCTTATTTTAATTTTACACAGTTTTAAAGCATTTATAAGCTTGTTTTACGTTTTTTTACGCGTTTTAAGCTTATTTTAAGGCAGTGCGGAAATATTGGGTACACCCCCCTCAAAATTTGGGTCTTACTGGACACCCCCCCTAAAATTTGACCCCCCCCCAAAATCCGAGAGGCTGCCCACCTATGGCCAGGATTTCAATTGAGGGGGGGATTTTCTGGAAGGTGTTTTATAGGTGCCCACAAGGGGGGGTTGGGGGGGCGGGAGCCCCCCAGAAATGGGGGGTTTGGGGGCGGGAACCCCTCAGAAATGGAGGGTCTGGGGGGAGGGAGCCCCCCAGCGGGGTCAAGGGGCGGAGCCCCTTGTCAGGGGGGTGGAGGTGCATATACTATGATTGTGTCATTGGATGTGATGCAAATTTCCACCACATACAAAGGGGTAGTACTGACACCAACGCTGGAGGCGTCAGTCTTTTACACTACATTGCAACAAAAAACTTGGAGATTCTGACCATAGGTGTTTTTGGGAGGGACAGAGGGGTCCACCCCTCCCTAGAGCCAAAATTTTGGACCCCCCTAGAAAAAATTCAGGGGCCCCCCTCCCCCCCCCCCAAAGCTTAAGAGCGGTCCTGCCTAACCCCCCCCCCCCTAGCGAAGCTGACCTCCCTCCCGACCAATTTGGAAGTATTTTTTTATTTACTGTCAAAAACACGGTTTTTTAGTTAAAAACAGTGTTTAAATACACTTTTTAGGCCTAAATAGGCTGTTTTATTACATAATGTCAATTAGACCTAAAAACACATAAATTATTGAGTTAAAAAAATTTTGCTAAAAACTGGACCCCCCCCCCCCCCTTACCCCTATTAAATTTGAAATCTCGCACCCGGGGTCGACCCCCCTAAAAAGCCAGGGGGGTCCGGCCGGATGCCACTGGACCCCCCTCCTAAAAAATTTTGGCCTTCCACCCGGGGGTGGACCCCCCTAGCGGACCCGACCAAAAACACCTATGATTCTGACTCGTGGGAATGAACCAACGTTTGTAACCAGAGCAAGACAGGAAGTATTAGACAACCCTTGCCTCGCGTTCAATTACTAACATAATCTTGCAGTGGCAAGCAAGTCTCTGAGGAGGATTCATTATCAGATCACAGGCAAATCAGTTTCTGCCTCGGCAGTATAAACAATCCACCAGTATATAGAAGATACAGGTACCCTAGAAGAACTAATTGGAGTAGATATAACAACTGTTTGGAAAAGCAGCTACAAAGTCACCTATCTGAATTGAATGATGGCAATGATATTGAAAAAGAGGCTGAATTCATAGAACGTACTATCAACAAAGCCTACCATAAAGCCATACATGGGCACGGGGGGGGGGGGTTGGGGGGTTGACCCCCCAATTTTGAGAAGGGGGGTTTAACCCCCCCACTCAGAAGTGGGGGGGGGGAGAACAAGTTAACTCTTGGAACACAGAATGATTGATGGTGATGATGATGATAAAAACAAAATACAATTTGACAGCGTATTATTTATTTATACTTCTAAACATACATGGGCACGGGGGGAAGGTTGGGGGGGTTAGCCCCGCCCCCAAATTCTGAGAAGGGGGGTTTAACCCCCCACTCAGAAGTGGGGGGGAGAAAAGGTTAACCCCCCAATTTTGGAAAAATGAAGAAAAAAATGTCTTTAAAATGACTTCTAACTGCCTCCAAACTAAAGTTTTGAGGTCAAAATGAATGTTTTAAGCAATAAAAAGCTCAAAAATGCTATAAAAGGGGCTTTATGACCTAAAATTAGCGTTTTTTACCTATTTTTCCTTCAAAATCGAAAAACGATATGGGTAAAACGCACTCCAGAAAAAAAAACGATATGGGTATTTTGCGTTTCTTGGATTTTAACCCCCCCTAATTTGGGGTTTAACCCCCCACTCCGGACCCACTTGCCCATGTATGCATAAAGCATGTCATTTAAAAAAGCAGAACTGCACGAAAAAAGTTCCATGGTGGACTGTTGAGCTGACTAACTTAAGTAAAGAATCCAGAGCTGAACTCAGACCTGTGCACGATCTGGAAATGCCTCCCCCCGTTTTATTGGAGGATTTGCCCCCCCCCCGTTTTATTGCCCCTCCCCGCCAAAAAATGAAAAAGTACCCTAAAATTATGACGTCATTTTTAACCTATGATGAAGCCATCATCGCGAATTTTTTGCAGTTTTTAGCCTATTTCAATGTATTTTAAGCCATTTTAGACCTATTTTTACCTTATTTTCGCTTTTTTTGTCCCTTTTTTTCCCTTTTTCCTTCTTTTTTTCTCTTTTTCCCCTTTTTTCTCTTTTTTTTCTTTCCCCCCTGCTTGCCCCCCGTTTTATTGCCCCCCCCCCTGTTTCAAAAAAGTTGCCCCCCGTGCCCCCCCCCCCCCGATAAACAACCAGGGAGGCGGTTTGCACAGGTCTGTGAACTCATAGGTGAGAACGGTTCGGAAAGCTAGGGGGGTAGTTACCCGGGGTAAATTGAATTTTGAATTCTAGGAGGGTGAGGGGGGTCCCAGGGGGGTCCGAACACCTCTAGCTTTTAGGGGGGGGGTAGACCCGGGGTGCGAAATTTTGAAATCTAGAGGGGGGTCAGATGGGGTCCGGTGTCCAAATCAAAACAGTTTTAAACCATAATAACTTTAATAATTGTTCTTTTTATAGGATAATACTAAATTTATTGAATAAAAAGCGATATCTGGTGTAAAAAGGGTGTAAAACATGAATATGTGTTAAAAATTCACGTTTTTGGAAGAAAATTTAGTATAAAAAAGTACCTAAAATTTTCTTGAGGGGGAGGGGTGCAGGTCAGATTTCAAGAGGGGGGCCAGATGTCAGGGGTAAAAAATTCGGAAATTTGGGGGGAGGCCCCCCGCCCCCCCTCCTAGATTTTCGTCTAGGGGGGCGGTCCCAAAATTTCACGGCTCATGGCTGAACTTAGAAATGCTCTTGGAACACAGAATGATTGATGGTGATGATGATGATAAAAACAAAATACAATTTGACAGCGTATTATTTATTTATACTTCTAAACATACATGGGCACGGGGGAAGGTTGGGGGGGGTTAGCCCCGCCCCCAAATTCTGAGAAGGGAGGTTTAACCCCCCACTCAGAAGTGGGGGGGAGAAAAGGTTAACCCCCTCAATTTTGGAAAAATGAAGAAAAAAATGTCTTTAAAATGACTTCTAACTGCCTCCAAACTTAGGTTTTGAGGTCAAAATGAATGTTTTAAGCAATAAAAAGCTCAAAAATGCAATAAAAAGGGCTTTTTGACCTAAACTTAGCGTTTTTTACCTATTTTTCCTTCAAAATCGAAAAACAATATGGGTAAAATGCACTCCAGAAAAAAACGATATGGGTATTTTGCGTTTCTCGGATTTTAACCCCCCTTACTTTGAGGTTTAACCCCCCTTCCACTCCGACCAACTTCTCGCCCATGTACAGACCTGTGCACGGTCTGGAAATGCCACCCCCCGTTTTATTGGAGGATTTCCGTTTTATTGCCCCCCCCCCCTCCCCGCCAAAAAATGAAAAAGTACCCTAAAATTTTGCTAAAAACTGGACCCCCCCCCCTTACCCCTCCTAAATTTGAAATCTCGCACCCGGGGTCGACCCCCCCCCCTAAAAAGCCAGACCAAGGAGGTCCGCCAGACCCCCTGGACCCCCTCCCCCCAAAAAATTTTGGCCTTCCACCGGGGGTAAACCCCCCTAGCGGACCCGACCAAAAACACCTATGATTCTGACTCGTGGGAATGAACCAACGTTTGTAACCAGAGCAAGACAGGAAGTATTAGACAACCCTTGCCTCGCGTTCAATTACTAACATAATCTTGCAGTGGCAAGCAAGTCTCTGAGGAGGATTCATTATCAGATCACAGGCAAATCAGTTTCTGCCTCGGCAGTATAAACAATCCACCAGTATATAGAAGATACAGGTACCCTAGAAGAACTAATTGGAGTAGATACAACAACTGTTTGGAAAAGCAGCTACAAAGTCACCTATCTGAATTGAATGATGGCAATGATATTGAAAAAGAGGCTGAATTCATAGAACGTACTATCAACAAAGCCTACCATAAAGCCATACATGGGCACGGGGGGGGGTTGGGGGGTTGACCCCCCAATTTTGAGAAGGGGGGTTTAACCCCCCCCCCCACTCAGAAGTGGGGGGGGGGGGAGAAAAAGTTAACTCTTGGAACACAGAATGATTGATGGTGATGATGATGATAAAAACAAAATACAATTTGACAGCGTATTATTTATTTATACTTCTAAACATACATGGGCACGGGGGGAAGGTTGGGGGGGTTAGCCCCGCCCCCAAATTCTGAGAAGGGGGGTTTAACCCCCCACTCAGAAGTGGGGGGGGGAGAAAAGGTTAACCCCCCAATTTTGGAAAAATGAAGAAAAAAATGTCTTTAAAATGACTTCTAACTGCCTCCAAACTAAAGTTTTGAGGTCAAAATGAATGTTTTAAGCAATAAAAAGCTCAAAAATGCTATAAAAGGGGCTTTATGACCTAAAATTAGCGTTTTTTACCTATTTTTCCTTCAAAATCGAAAAACGATATGGGTAAAACGCACTCCAGAAAAAAAAACGATATGGGTATTTTGCGTTTCTTGGATTTTAACCCCCCCTAATTTGGGGTTTAATCCCCCAACTCCGGACCAACTTGCCCATGTAAGCTTCTAAATAAATAAAATAATTTATCGCAATCTTTTCTAAGATCAAAAATAAGATTCACAAAAATATTTGGTTCGTTTTAATAATCGATAGTTATTTTCCTGTTAAAACAAATCACTATTTCTAAATGTTTATTTAAAATAGAATCGATAGTTTTAAAAAAAATAAAAAAATAACAAGGAAAACAAATTACACTGCTGTTAAGCAAGCAAAATGAAGTACGACCTTTATGCTTCAGTAATTAAACAAAGACTTCTAATAATAGTAGCAGGGCACGGAAAAAATTGTCTAGTACGGGGAAGGTTACCTACACATATTACAGGTAATTGATTTGGATATTAAAACAACACTTTTTACAGACTTCTTAGAGGTAAAAAATTTGAAAATTTGGGGGGAGGGGGGCCCCTGGATTTTTTGTGGGGGGAGAGGTCCAAATTTTCGAGGCTAGGGGGATGGTGGACCCCACCCTACCATCCCCCTTGTTTATCTATGCGTCCCTTCCTAAAGTGATGACTCAACACTGCTGGCGAGCGCTGTAAAGTAAATCAAAAACTAGCTCGTATGGTGCAGTGGTACAAGCCGGACCGAGAACAACAGGCCTGGAATTCAAGGAAAGGAGACTAGGGTTTAGCAAGGATAAACGTGGATAAAGCTGTATAATACACTGTTTTTGGGTGCATAACGTATTATCCAGACCTGTGTACGGTCTGGAAATGCCCCCGTTTTATTGGAGGATTTACCCCCCTCCCGCCAAAAAATGAAAAAGTACCCTAAAATTATGACGCCATTTTTGACCTATGATGACGCCATCATCGCCAATTTTTTGCAGTTTTTAGCCTATTTCAATGTATTTTAAGCCATTTTAGACCTATTTTTATCTTATTTTCGCTTTTTTGTCCCTTTTTTCCCTTTTCCCTTCTTTTTTCTCTTTTTTTTCTTTCCCCCCTGCTTGCCCCCCTGTTTTATTGTCCCCCCGTTTCAAAAAAGTTGCCCCCCGTGCCCCCCCATTTTGGAATTTCCCTCCCCCGTTTTAACCCCGGGGGGCAGTGCACAGGTCTGATTATCTAATGTTTTTTAAACTAAAAACATGTTTTCTGGCTCACCTTCAAAAGAGTCTCGGCACAAAAGAGTCCTGAAAAAAATCACAGCTGGCACAAAAGAGTCCTGGCACAAAAGAGTCCCGGCACAAAAGAGTCCTGAAGAAAATGCGTTCATGCGCCCAAGCGCTTCGAGCGCTGAGGTCGGCACAAAAGAGTCCTGGCATAAAATCAATTTTTCACAGCTGACATACAATGTTCACACCTCAGCTGTCTTCCAGTTTATGACGTATTTCAATACGTCGTTACTCTGACATAATGAGTCGAAAGCGTCATAAAATACTCGTAACTTTGCCTGCTTTTTTATCTAACACATAAATAATCCAAACAAAATGAGTCACGTTGATTTTATACTGATTGTGACTCTTTGTCTAAGTAACGACGAACAGTTAATTTTAAAGATTTTTAGCTAAATTTTTTTTTAAAGTTGCTTTTTTTTCGGAAAACAAATGTTTATTCCAATAATTACAGTTTTCAATCCTTTCATTAGCGGGCTGGAGAAAAGTTACCCAGATTTTTTAATGTGGTTAAAAACCCATATAGTTACCCAGATTTTTTAACGTGGTTTTACGTTTTTTGAGCTAAAGAACGATTCTATGTATTGTCTCGTATGTGATAACGTTTGCGTTAGACTTCAAAAGAATTTCAAAAGTTTCTGTAAATTTTAAAAAAATTCTTTGAAAGACCGCTAATATTTTAACGACAACTTAAAACCTGGGGGCATTTTCATAAAATTATATGCTTAATTCATTATGTGCAGTAGTTGAGTTAACGAGTCATTCATTGACTAATCAAAGAAGTTTTAATCAAATACAAAACTAATAATTAATCACCAACATTTTTATTGTAAATAAATAATAAAGCGTTTCAGTAAAAAATTCGTATTTAACATTTTTAAATCGCTTTGTTATTTTTCCCTAGAAAATTTTTTGAGTTTAGTGAATATTTACCTTACTTACTGCGTATTTTGTGGTGTTATCTATGTCATTTAAAGTTATGCTCAATAGTTTTGCTTTTTTGGTGTACTTATTTGCATTGCGTTATGATCAGAAGGATTTTAAATAAAACATTTAGCATTAATAATTCGTGTAATTTGCGTAATTCAAATGCCAAGTATTTAGTAAAATATTTGGTTAAATAGCCGCCAACACTACTCAGTAAGCATCTGATAATAAAGCTACTACTGTATTCGGTAAAAAATTACCAACCAGTTTCGAAAAATCAACCAAATATTTAGTTAAAAAACTCAGAATAATTAAATTTAAAAAATACCAAAAGTTGCAAAAAAATACAGAAACCTGTAGTGGTCTGGAGGTATAACAATATTTTGTTGTTTTTTACTCGTTATTTGGTTAAAAATCAGCAAATGGGCGGAGAGAGTGTCTTTTTTTGTTTGTTTTTTTAATGTGTAGTTGTGAGCAATGGCACGCAAAAAGTCCCAGTGGTCTGGTCATCTTGTTGTCTGACATCTGCGGTCCTCCTTACAATTACAATTAAAACACTTGTTTGACAAAAATTGTAATATTTTAACCATGAACAAAAAATTTAGGCTAACTAAAATCATTGCTTAGACATGATTTTGTTTTACATACACTTAATTATGACAAAAACACTAATTCAGTATTATATGATTTATACCCAAATACAACAATGATTTTTTTCTAATTTTTTAAACGCTTTACAAAGCTTTAAGCGTTTTAATAACTAAATAATAAAAATACTTGAACACATTAATTTTTTACCCGCAAAATTCTTCACACAGCCTCTTAAGAAACTAATTAAAAAAAACAAATAAAAAACTGGAAGGCAGCTAAGGTGTGAACATTTTATGTTAGCTGTGAAAAATTGATTTGATGCCAGGACTCTTTTGTGCCGACCTCAGCGCTCGCAGCGCTTGGGCACATGAACGCATTTTCTCCAGGACTCTTTTGTGCCGGGACTATTTTGTGCCAGGACTCTTTTGTGCCAGCTGCAATTTTTTTCAGGACTCTTTTGTGCCGGGACTCTTTTGTGCCGGACCCATGTTTTCTTAGTTTAAAATTACATTAGCAGACATTGGCAGAGCCTAGATTTCATTAAAAAAGGATTTAGAGACCTTTAATAAGAACTGGCTACACCCACACTGTAAACCAAATCAGAGCCCTCCCCCCCCCGTCCGAAATTATGGGGGGAAAGGGACGGAACCCCCCCCATAATTTTAGAAAAGTTAAAAAAAAATCAGAGATAAACGTAGATAAAGCTGTATAATAATACCAGACCTATGCACGGTCTGGAAATGCCCCACCCCGTTTTATTGGAGGATTTGCCCCCGTTTTATTGCCCCCCTCGCCAAAAAATAAAAAAGTACCCTAAAATTATGACGCCATTTTTGACTTATGATGACCCCATCATCGCAATTTTTTGCAGTTTTTAGCCTATTTCAATGTATTTTATGCCATTTCAGACCTATTTTTACCTTATTTTCATTTTTTTCGTTCCTTTTTTCTCTTTTCCCTTCTTTTTTTCTTTCCCTCTGCTTGCCCCCCCCACCCGTTTCAAAAAAGGCGCCCCCCGTGCCCCCCCCCCCCGTTTAAACCCGGGGGGGCAGTGCACACGTCTGTAATCCACTGTTTTGGCCTAATAACGTATTATCTAATGTTTTTAGCAGTAAAACATGTTTTCTTAGTTAAAAATTAAATTAGCAGACATTGGCAGAGCCTGGATTTTACAAAAAAGAATTTATAGACCTTTAAGTAAGACCCTCTGGCTACACCCACACTGTAAACCAAATCAGATGAGCAGCCAAAGGGGGCGGCCGCCACCCCTGCGGCCCTGCCCCCCCAGGGACGTAACCAGTTACGTCCCTGATCATTCTTCTTATGTTATATTTATTATAATTTTTTTATTACTATACTTTCAACCGGAAATTCTTCGAATTCGTCGTCTTCTTCCAGCAAATTGGGATCCAATTTTTTTCCAGAGAGGGCTTCCTCGACCGATTTGCTGTCACCGGCTTTAGAAACTTTTGCGCTGCTCATGTTTTAATAGTTTACGGAAAAAAGCAGTTTAAGCGAAATAATGGAAATTACTCAGGACAAAAATTAATCTGTAACAAAAAACAACAAATTACAGTTTTTTAAAAATATCATGATAAAAATAGTTTGTTAAAATTAGAGTACCAAGCAGAACAAAGCGAGTATAATCTTACAAGCATAGGTCACCGACCTTCGACGGCTCAGGGGGGGGGGTCCACACCCCGGGGTGTGGAGGTTTTTGACCTCCAGAGGGGGGGGTCACACCCCGGGGTGTTTTTTTTTGAAAAAAAGCAGGGGGGGGTCACACCCCGGGTACCATTTTTTTGACCAAAATTGACAATTTTTTGACGAAATTTGACCATTTTTTAAGCATTTTTTGGGATTGTCTAGTTAGGGGGGTGGTCAAAAATGGGCCTTAGGGGGGGGGGTCGGGGGTTCAGAGGGATCGATGGGGGGGGAGGGGTCAAAAATGGGCCTTAGGGGGGGGGAGGGTTAGGTCTCAGAGGCCGTAGGGGGGGGGGTGACCCCCCCCCCTCCCCCCCCCCCCATCGGTGACCTATGCTTACAAGTGGAACGTATGGTAACTGACTTAATTTCGGCCACATTTTTTTATTTTTTTGAATGTTTTTTTCTGGCTTTGTCAATCAAGTCAAAAATTGGCCTAAAAATCTAACAATAGCTATATTTGTTATTCCAGTGCGAAATTTGAATATTTCTGTTACACTTAAAAATCAGTGAAGGTTTAAACTTTTTTTTAAAGGTTTAAACACCCTAAATTGGTGGCCGAAATTAAGGCGTGGCCGAAATTAAGTCAGTTATCCTAAAATTAAAAAATTATATTTGACTTTATTTTGCTTAAACACACATAATAGTGTTCTAACTATAAAGCCGTAGTTAGAACTCTCAATGACGCTATTTAGGGCGTGTTTTGGCCCTATTCATATATTTTGCCCTCATAAAAGTCACATCATAAGCCACCTTTTAAAAATATTTTGTAAATTATTTTTAGCTCCGAGAAATATTACTGGTCTAAACCTGCGCACCCAAGACTCGTGAAGTTGCCCACTTATGCTCTTTCCTTGACAATCCCAAGCATAGTTGTTTTTGGTCAGGTACGCTACGAGGGTCCACCCCCTAGGTGAAAGACCAAAATTTTTTAGGGGGGAAGGGTCCAGGGGGTCCGAAACCATAGGTGGGCAGGGGGGATTGGGGTAGGTATACCCCCCAAAAATTTCGAATTTTGCGAACAACCCCCCTCTCTAAATTTGGGGTACCCGGGGACACCCCCAAGTTCGCCTCCTGGAGAAAAATTTTCAAGCGTTATAATAGGACTAAAAAAATTTTCCGACCTTTCAGGCATAGGTGTTTTTTTTGGGGGGACAGAGGGGTGCACCCCCTCCCCTAGAGCCAAAATTTTGGACCCCCCTAGAAAAAATTCAGGCCCCCCCCTCCCCCCAAAGCTCGAGAGCGGTCCGGCCTGACCCCCCCTCGCGAGGCTGACCCCCCTCCCAACCCATTTGGAAGTATATTTTTTTTATTTACTACCAAAAACATGGGTTTTTAGTTAAAAACAGTGTTTAAATACACTTTTTAGGCCTAAATAGGCTGTTTTAATACATAAAATTCAATATTAGACCTAAAAACACTTAATTATTGAGTTAAAAAAATTTTGCTAAAAAATTGGACCCCCCTGACCCTCCCCTAAATTTGAAATCTCGCACCCGGGGTCGACCCCCCTAAAAAGCCAGGTCCGGGACCCCCCTGGACCCCCCCTAAAAAATTTTGGCCTTCCACCCGGGGGTGGACCCCCCTAGCGGACCCGACCAAAAACACCTATGCATATAGGGTATCTGACTTAATTTCGGCCACCAATTTAGGGTGTTAAAAAATTGGCTTATTTTTAGAACACAAAAGAACTAGCACAAAAGTAATTGGATTAATGTTGAATAAAGTGTTTTTGCAAAAGTTTTTTATTTTTGTTATTCTGCATTATCAACATTTTCATACAAAAAGTGAATTTTTTGTGATTTTCTTAATTTTTGCTTTGTGTTTAAAGCTCAAAGTTGTTAATTTTCATGTTTTGATATTTTCTTCAAAATCACATTGCAACTCGTTTTTACTAACTGCGCATTTTAAGATTCCGTTAATTTCGGCAACCTTAAAATTTAGGTGAAAGAACCCACCGTTTTTTACTGTTTTTAAATATCATCGTACTACCGTATTTATAAAGCATTTTTTTGTTCGTTTGACTTTTTTTGACGTTTTTTAAGCCAAAAAAAAAATTGAACAAAAAAATACAAATTATTAAAACTTGTTTTTTGGTTTTGACATAATTATTTAAAGTCTTGCTAATATTCTATTAAAGTTAACAAACGGGAGCAATCAAGTTATATGTACCAAGAAGAATACCTAAGGGTAAATTTGCAGCCTTTAGAAATTTTTATTGTTCGTTTAAGCAATAGTTATGGACAGTTTTTTGTAGGTGGCCGAAATAAATGGCACGCGCCTTAATTTCGGCCACTTTAAAAAAAAGTTCAAACCTTCACTAATTTTTAAGTGTAACAGAAATATTCAAATTTTGCACTGGAATAACAAATATAGCTATTGTTAGATTTTTAGGCCAAATTTTGGCTTGATTGACAAAGCCAGAAAAAACATACAAAAAAATAAAAAAATGTGGCCGAAATTAAGTCAGTTACCCTACGTTCCATTTTGAAGATTATACTCGCTTTGTTTTGCTTGGTACTCTAATTTTAGGTGTCTGGCAAGACCCAAATTTTGAGGGGCGGTGTACCCAATATTTCCGCGCTGCCTAAAAATGGGCTTAAAATGCGTAAAAAAAACGTAAAACAAGCTTATAAATGCTTTAAAACTGTGTAAAATTAAAATAAGACCTTATTGTAACTTATAAATTTTATTTTTTAATTCTTTTAATAATAATGTGTTTATATATTCTTATAATTAGATCAGAAATCATAGTTTTTTTATAATTACGTAATAATAGAATAGTAATTTTATTGTCTTGATTATAAAGTCAAGTATCACAAACTTTTTAATCCATAATCTTATATTTAATTAAAGATTATATACATACGTGGGCGCAGACCTGTGCACTGCCCCCCCCGGGGTTAAAATTGCAAAATGGGGGGTTCCGGGGGGCAACTTTTTTGAAACGGGGGGGGGGCAATAAACCGGGGAGCAAGCAGGGGAAAAAAGAGAAAAAAAGGAGAAAAAAAGAGAAAAAAGAGAAAAAGGGAAAAAAGGACAAAAAAAGCAAAAATAAGGTGAAAATAGGTCTAAAATGGCTTAAAATACATTGAAATAGGCTAAAAACTGCAAAAAATGTGCGATGATGGCGTCATCATACGTCAAAAATGGCGTCATAATTTTAGGGGTATTTTTCATTTTTTGCGGGGTGGGGGCAATAAAACGGGGGAGGGCAAATCCTACAATAAAACGGGGGGGGCATTTCCAGACCGTGCACAGGTCTGTGGGCGTAGCCAGGGGGGTCTAGACCATACATGGGCAGGGGGTCGGGGGGTTTACCACCCCCAACTTCGGAGAAGTGGGGTTTAACCCCCCCCCCACTCAGAAGTGGGGGGGAGAAAAAGTTACCCCCCCCCCAATTTTGGAAAAATGAAGAAAAAAAATGTCTTTAAAATGACTTCTAACTGCCTCCAAACTTAAGTTTTGAGGTCAAAATGAATGGTTTAAGCAATAAAAAGCTCAAAAATGCAATAAAAAGGGCTTTTTGACCTAAAATTAGTGTTTTCAACCTATTTTTCCTTCAAAATCGAAAAACAATATGGGTAAAATGCACTCCAGAAAAAAAAACGATATGGGTATTTTGCGTTTCTCGGATTTTAACCCCCCCCTAATTTGGGGTTTAACCCCCCCCACTCCGGACCAACTTGCCCATGTATGGTCTAGACCCCCCTTTTGGGTCGACAAAGAAAAAAATTTGGAGTTAGATCCCCTTTTTTGGGTCGCCAAGGATAAAAATTTAGGGGTCTAGAACGTCCATTTTTAAAAAATTTTCTTGCGCTTCGCTCAGCGCTCTTTTAGTTATATAGTCTCCACTTGTAAATTTATATTACTTTGTTTTGTAATCTTGGTATGACCACGCTAGACCCACCCCATTTTTAATGTTTTAATTGGTCTCCACTTCCAAATTTGTGTTACTTTGTTTTTTAATCTTGATACGACCAAACTGGACCCCCCCCCTTTAGATTGTTATATAGTGGTATTAAAAACTTAAAGAAGTAATTTTAAAAACATTTTCTGGTACTTTGCATCGCTCAGCTGTAATGCAATGTACCCATTTTTCAGTTGTAATCAGGGACGTACCCAGAGTTTCATTTTTTTTTTTTGAGGGGGGGGGGGGCAAATTGTAGTACAAAAAAGGGGGTCTAGACCCTCTAGATCCATCTACTGCTAAATATTATTAACTAGGCTTTCGCACTTTTTTGAAAATACCCCAGAAATCTCAGAGCCACCTAACTACTAGTCTTCACCCAAATTCACTTATTTCCCTTTTCCATGGCACAACACAACAACAAAAACAGCAACCTTTGAGCTATAATAACCAATAACGCATTACATAAATTTTTCATAGGTAGGGTAGCTGACTTAATTTCGACCACCTTTTTACTTTTTTTGGATACATTTTTAAAGGCTCTTCTAATCGAGCCAAGATTTGATCTAAAAATCAAACGACAGCTATTTCTGCTATTCCAGTGCAAAATTTAAACATTTCTCTTACACTTAAAAATCATTGAAGGTAACTTTGTTGTTTGTTGAAGGCTCTACTAATGTAATTTTTAACTAAAAAACATGTTTTTACCGCTAAAAACATTAGATAATAGGTTATTAGGCCAAAAACGGTGTATTATACTGTAGGGGGTTGTACTCCAAATTTTCAAAATACCGTAAAAAAGACATTAAAAAAGGGTAAAAATTTTTGCGCTTCGCGCTAGGTGATTCTTTTTGTTGTTATTTGCATTGGTTTTTTAAGTTAAACTTGAAAAATTTCCGGTTTAAAAAGGTAGAACATTAAAAGTCGTGCGATAGCACCAAAAAATTTTCTAACATTGTCTTTGAAATTCATTAAAAACATCACTTAAATGTTGTAAAAAAGGTATATAAATGTCGAGCGCTGAGCGGAGCGAAGCGCGAGGAAATTTTTTAAAATTGTTCTCTTCGGACCCCCAAATTTTTACCTCCGCCAACCCAAAAGTTATTTAAAGTAAAAGTTAAAGTTAAAGTAAATTTATACAACTTTATCTACGTCTATCCCTGCTTTTTTAACGTTTTCAAAAATTAAGGGGGGGGGGAGCTCCGCCCCCACCCCCAAAATTTGCGGGGGGGGGGGGTGGAAGACGGAGCCTACCCCGATCCCCCTCCGAAATTTTTTTGTACTACAATCCGCCCCACCCCCCTCCCCCCAAATGAAACTTTGGTTACGTCCCTAAATAAAAGTAATTTTTAAACGGAGCAAAACACCGGTTTTTGAAGCTCTAAAGCTGTGTTCTAGCTGTGTTCTAAAGTTTTTTGTAAATTTTATGTAAAAATTATCAATTTAATAACTTTTTTGGTCATAATAAATGGTTTTAGCGTTTTAACGGCTTAAAAAATTTTCTTCTGTCACTTATTTTACAACAAGCTCATGAGAAATCTACTTAAACTATACTTGTTTGTTTGTTTGTTTGTAAAAATATCCCAATCTTCCCATATAAAATGGAAATTGCTGTTCATATCATCTTGCACAATATTAGCACTCACTACTAATAGGGGCCAGTGCAGCATAATATGATTAAGGACAACCTTGATAAAGGATTTGAGAAAAAGGTATGTTATTATTATTTTAAATATGTAACTACTAAAGTATTCATTTGATTGTTAATTGGTTCCAGTTTATCTGTACTTCCTTTGTGGACTTCGACTTACCTTTGTGATACAGAACTCTTTGCAAAAAATATTATTTATTGCTAAAAGTATTATTTAAGGATAATAACTAGTTAGTAAGCATGCAATAGGCTCTGGTTCCAGCTTTATCCAAGTATTAGTATCCATGCCATTTCCATTTCCATTGATTCCTATAATAGTTACAATAGCCCTCATACCTTTTTCTTTGCACCCCTCCTTGGTCGACCCGTAAGCTGTACCATTTTTCCTCCATGTAATATACACCCTCTCTATGGTGTTACCGTTTATAATTTGAGTTACAAGCAGAGGGGATATATTCCATGTCGAAAATTGCATTACGTGTGTCACGGAGAAAACCACGGAAAGGTTAACTCCCGTAGTACTAAGGGAGCCGTTGGGACTCTTACAATAAGTAATATTTATGGCAACTATTGGTAAGCTATTTTTAGATAATATATTGTTAATAAATTTATTTTTGTCATAAAAATTACATGCCAAATCATTATGTATTCAATACCCAGGAGGTGCACATTTTCCCAAATTATACTTAAATTAATTTAAGCATTTTCAGGAAAAAATTCCAGTAAAAAAGTAATTAAAATTTAAAAAGTCGAGTAAGAGTACAAGTAATTGAAATTTCGAAAGTCGAGTAAAAGTAATCGAAAATCCGTTACTTTTATTAGTTTAAATAAAAATAACTTTTTACAACACTACCCTACCCGTACACATCATGGTGCAACTCGTTTTAAACATGTTCTTTCGTGTAAATTTTAAGATTGTCGAAGTTAACGGAATCTTAATTTGGGCAGTTAATTAAACGCATTGCAGTGATTTTAAAAAAATATTAAAACGTAAAAATTAACAATTTTAAGCTTTAAATAGAAAGTATTTTAAGGTTATATATTGCTTCATTCTAAATTTAACGCAGTTTAAACACAGAGCAAAAATACAGAATATCACAAAAAATTCACTTTTTTGTATGAAAATGTTAATAATGCAGAAGCAGAATCACACGAATAAAACGAACACTTTATTCAACATTCATCCATTTTCTTTTGTGCTCGTTGTTTTCCAATTTTCTAACACCATAAATTGGTGGACGAAATTAAGGCCTGGCCGAAACTAAAACATAACTAAGATGTGTGCACTGCCACCTCCCTGGGGTTTTATTAGGGAGGGCAATTCCAAAACGAGGGGAATTTTTTTGAAACGGGGGGGGGGCAATAAAACGGGGGGCGCAAGCAGGAGGAAAGAAAAAAAAGAAAAAAAAGGAGAAAAAAAGAGTAAAAAGAAAGGAAAAAGGAAAAAAGGGACCAAAAAAAGCAAAAATAAGGTAAAATAGGACTAACATGGCTTAAAATACATTGAAATAGACTAAAAACTGCAAAAAATTCGCGATGATGGTGTCATCATAGGTCAAAAATGGCGTCATAATTTTAGGGTACTTTTTCATTTATTGGCGGGGGGGGGGGCTTTAATAAAACGGGGGGGGGGACAAATCCTCTTAATAAAACGGAGGGGGGCATTTCCAGACCGTGCACAAGTCTGCATACCCTACTGTAAAAAAATATTAAACACACAAATATCTAACCTCAATAAAATAGCTAGTGGTGATTAAATACCACGTTACAAGAATTAAACCCGTATTTTCTTTTAAATTTTTATTAATTTTTTATTCATAAATTTTTTTTAATATTAAATTCAATAAAGATCACTATGAACATGAAAAAAACAATAAAAGTTTTTCTATAGCCCAACGTAATAATGCCAAACAATTATATTTCACGAACCGCCAGGGGTACACTTGCCATTTTCTCTTTTTGGCAATAAATTTTATGTAATTGTCGGCCATCGGTGCCCGAGAAATCCGCCTTCTTTTTCTCGGTAGGGTCAACTCGCCCCCGACGAAGAGGTAAAAATCACCCTCTAAAGTTCAAGAGTTCCTTTCTCTGGAGCTTTAGTTTAGTTCCGTTCTCAGGAGCTCCTAAACTCGGCCCTCTCCTCTTTTTCTCCGCGATCGGGGGTTGATTCTTCCCCGGGGGAGGAAAGGGAACCTTTCTTCTCCTCCTCCTTGGTCTTATGGCTGGGTTTTCGGAATGTTTTCAGGACGGGAAGTTTCGGCGGGAGCCAACTGGGGAATATTTTCCCGTGCACCCGCCAATTGCCGTATTGATTGGCGATGTGATTTTCGAACACGACGTATTCCAAAATATCCCTTCCTTTCTCCTTCGAGCCCCACATCAATCTACCGAACTGGTCGTACATCGCAAGCTTCTGCAAAGAGAACTTTATTATTATTACTAAATTTTATTCGTTTATAATAATATACTCCTAAACAGTGCAAGAACTTCGTCTTGCATACTGAGTGTCGTAAAATCGAGTCCCGACCAACCACAGTATATTGTGATAATATTTTCGTTTAATGAAGGTATTTTTATGTATAATTAGGTTACGTAATTAGCGATGAGTAATATCGGCCTTGCGTATACTGCTTTGTGTAAAATAATAAGTTTTTTTAAACGCAGATCTGTGACTGCCGCAAGGGGTTTTATTGGAGGGGGCAGCGGGGCACAGAGGTCATTTTATTAAACGGGGGGATAAAACGGGGGCGCGCAGGGAAACAAGAGAAACAAAAGAGAAAAAGTAACAAAGAAGAAAGTAAAAATAGCCTGTAAGTAAAAAATAAAAATTAAGTAATTAACTTAAATAATAAAAAAATAACATTAAGTAATAAAATTTAAGTTAAAATAGCTCTAAAATGGCTTAAAATGCATTAAAATAGGCTAAAAAATGCAAAACCTTCGCGAAAATGGCGTCAAAATACACCAAATATGGCGCCATAATTTTAGGTATTTTCTTCATTTTTGGGCGGGGGGGGGGCAGTAAAACTGGGAGGGGGAGGGCACAGTCACTATTATTTGGGGGATGGGGCATTTTAAAACCGTGCAGAGGTAGGTCTTTAAACGAATAAATTTTATGACCGAATAACTCCAATCCTGCTGAGTTTCGCTGAAGGAAAGGCCTATCCTGACACTGGATTTTCCTGGTTCGTAATCTTAAATTTTAGTGGGAGAACCGAGTACTGCAAACTCGAGATTATTTTACGGTCAGGGATAACTTAATACCCCAAACTCTTAGCCTTCTAGCCCAGAATTACAAAACTCTATTACCAGACCTGTGCAATGCCCCCCCCGTTTTATTGGAGGATTTGCTGCCGCAGTCGTTGCTTTTGGTTCAGTTCACGTATTGCTCTATTATAATAGCCATTTATTAACTTAATTTCACTTTATATATACTCAAAAGTCTAATACTGTCCGGGCCGCACGAGTTTCCCCGTGTTGGTTTAATACTGTCCGACACGCAGAAACTTGGTGCCGCCCGGACAGTATTGAGCTTGAGTGTAATGGCTATTATAATAGCTTCCTCTCCATTTTAACTCGCCGAATTAAAATGGCTCCTATGCCATTATAGTGGAGAGTGTCATTTAAATGGAGAGAGCATATAAAGGCCACCTTTTCTGTACTTTTTTTATATAGGAGTTGCACATTTTTCGGTATATTATATATTTTTGATAAGAATACCGTGCGTATTTTCTGTTATTGTTTTTTTATTTCTTTTATAATTTTTCTGCGTGCCGTGCGGCTGGCACGACCACTCTGTCGCTTCTATAGTGCCGTTGGGTTTAGTAAAAAATGTACATATTACACAAAATTATATAACCAAAGGAAGATGGATTTGATGCAATGCGTGATGCAGTGTATTATTAGACATTATTATGCTTTATCGCACAGTAAAGATGCGTAGAAAAATTTTTAATCGGTTGAGTGTAGAAAAAAACAATTTGGGGCCAGATTCTCTGTTGGTTTGCGATAGTGTGCTTTTATCGCAAACAGTATGTGTTTTCATCACCAGAACTACATAAATTGGCAAAAATATACATCAAAAATATATATATAAAAAATCCAACAGAATACCGCAATTTAACTTATAAACACTAAACATATTAGCGTTTCACGAACGATTTTTATGTTTCGGTAAGTTTTACAAAAATGAAACGACCGCTCCCACGAAACCCGGCCATACTATCGACTGATTGTACTAAACTCAACGATGAACAAAGTATAGCAAGGCTTCCGGCACGAACGACCGCACAGTACATGCTGGGTGCGGTCGTTCGTATCGGGAACCTGGGTATACTTTGTTCGTGCGTCGATTTTCGCCCAATCAGTGGATAGAGAAACTTATTTAAGTAGGCTGGCCTACTTAAAATCCTTTACTTTAAGGCCTAACTCATATTTACATACGAATTTTACATACACTCAGTTATGGTTTTATTTATTTAATGTGTGGTGGGTAGAAATAAAAAAAAGGTTAGCAAATTAATCAGTTACAATTCAGAAGATATGGGGTTGTTATGTATATAGTTGTGTTGTTTTTCAAAAATCTAACTAGTTTTTTTAAATTTTGAGTAGCTTTTCAGTGCGGCTGCTATAAACCATTGATTTTTATATTCTCAAAAGTAAAAGTCTTATTTAGTTAACGCTGCTTCCTTCCTTGTTTGTTTAAAGTGTTTTTTAGATGTAAGGAAAAAAATCGTCGGCAATAATTCCGCGACCTAATGATGTGATCATTTGGTCGATTTGGGCGGCTTTAGTTTAAAGACTCTTACTAAACTTGATTTGA